>CM075808.1:72163303-72370949 GCA_037975025.1 Excoecaria agallocha
AATTTATTTATCAAAATGCCATTACTTATTTAATTAATACCATTATTCCAATATTTGTCCCTAAAATTACCATTTAATCCTTAGACTTGCTAAATTACTATTTAGTTCCTCAAATTATGGTAAATTATAAAAAATACCCTTCAATTCATTTAATTTACCAAATTGCTATCAATTATACATTTTTCACTACTAATTCCATATTCATTGTTAAAATTTTAATTTGGTCCCTAAACTTTATTTCTTGCATAAATTCTCATGTAATACTTATTTCATTATTCATTTTTCTTATTTAAACTCTATTTCACTTAAATTATATTTTTCCTCAATATTTGGTCATATTACAATTTTGCCCCTAAACTTTTGATTTCTTTCATTTAAGTCCCCTTCCTACTCTAACATGTCATTTTTCATTCTTTTATTTTTATTCTTTGATTCCAATTAACAAGTTGGTTAATATTATTTTTATTTATGCAATAAATTTAATTTATTTCATTAAACTCTAATATTTCCACTACAACATAATGCAAAAAATTTAACTTAGAATATTCTACTAAATTCCAAAATTTTCAATTAAATTAGGATACTATCAAAATTACACTTACATTCAATTTATGACAATTTCTTCACAATTTAACCAAATTAAACCATCACACACACACCCACCTATTTTGGCCAACCACATAATTTAGATATTCCAATTAAAACATTCTACTCATCAATTTAAGTTTTCAATTTCACATTTATAACATTATTTCCAAATTATCACACATAGTCACACAAAATACACATATACATAATCAAATGTTCATACAAAACTCATGAAAATTTAGGGATAATGTATTCACTAACCTTGAATTCATCTCCTCCATACGTTAATCTTCCACTTTTTTGCCTTAATCCATGGAATTGATTTTTCTCCGTAAAAATCCTAAAGTGGCTAAATTTCACAAGGGAAGAAATCATCATTTTCTTGCTTCCTTAATTCAATGCAACCTCATTATACTAAAATACACCCTTAAATCTACCTATTAGAGCCTTTAAATGAAATTAAAAACCTTGATTTCACACACCTTGATTTTAGGACATAAACTCGAGTCCTTAATTTCTCTCACTTATATTGCTCAAAATGGGATTTAGGGGCTTCCATAATCCACTACAGAAGCTGAATTTAACTTAGGGGACTTGAATTTAGAAAGAGAATTGGAGGAGAGATGAGAAAATTAAGTGAAATGAAAATCTTTCACTTAGCCTAAAAGAAGAAACGGGAGAGAGGGAGAGGCTGGATGAAAACTCTAGAAAATGGTAGATGTTCAGGCTATTTATAGGTCTGGTTTGAGCTGGGCTTGGTTCAAGCAAAGGGGTTGGGCCAAATTAAGTCCAATTTGATCCCTAAGCCCAATTCATGTACCGTAAATTATATTTCTCTTAATTCTCTCTTCTAAAGCTCAATTTCACTCAAAATAAAGTCCATAATACCTAAAATAATACATTAAGCCTCCATGCAAAATTTTAGCTCAATTGGAATCCATTTTCGATCCGGTTTAGGCTAATCAATCCGATTAGCAAATTTTCAATGTTATCAAAAAATCAATTTTTCACTACCATAAAATTCTAAATAATTATTAGAGATCAACTTAAAATTTTTTCAATTTTTGAAAATAATTTGCGATTTTTGAAGCCTCGGTCAAACCCACAGTCAATTGGTTACTATTTAAATTGAAATCATTATTTTTTTCTTACTTCTTGAGTTCAAACCTTTTTAAAAACACTCCCTTAAGCCTTAAAATATATTCATTAGAATCCATGAATTTTTTTTGATTCAATCGGAGACTATTTTTCTGTCTGATACACTTTTACTGATCCGATAACTCAATTTTCAAAGTCACTGAAAATTTAATTTTTTGTTACCATCTGATTTTATATCTCATTTAATATAGATCTGAAAATTATGAAAATTTTTAGAGATCATTTTCTATTTTTAAAACTCCAATCAAACTTTCAGTTAACTAGAACACCGCTTAAACAGAACCGTATAATTTCCTTATTTTAGATATTTGAGGACCTATTTGACCTCATTTTCACTTCAAATTTCACCTAAGGCCTCCTGCTGACTTACTCTTTCCAATGGTTAAATAAAATATTTTTCGACTTCGAAAAGTACTATTCACACCCCGGTGTCACTATTCACCATCAGAAAATACTATTTTCGACTAACCCAGTATTTGGGTCATTACAGTTTGAGAAGTGTTGCTCTCCATGTTTTGCTCCCTCTTTACATCGTGACCCTTCACTCAGTCGAGTGACCCCTTTTTAAAACCCCACTCTCCCATTTTGCCATTCACTCTTGCACACACTCTTTCACTTATTCTCTCACTCACCAACCAAGTAATTTTCACTCGCCTGAGTGATCTAATTCCAAGTCAAGATTTTGCATCTTTGTTGTTCAAATTCATCAAAGTGATCTCTAACCCTTTATTTTAGTATTTTAAATGTGAGGTTGTTTGTTTTTGCTTAAGATTGGTGTAACTTGGGGTTGATTTCCCTTTGAATTTGAGCTTATATTCGTGTTGTTATGTCATTGTTCTTCCATTGAGCTTGTAGGGTGCATGCTAGTAATGCATATATTCATTTTTGGTGTCATTCGAATTTCAATTTGATCTTGCTTTAGCTTAAGCAAAGTGCGCACACAAGGTGTTTGATGAAATGTTTCAAAGACTAAAATTTCATTTTTAGCTTGACTTTGCTTAGCATATGCCATGTTCAATTGATTTCATCTTTCATTATTTTGTTCTCTCTTGATCTTTGCTCATTCATCTCAATGTTTTCACATGTTTTGGTCTTGATAACAAATTGGTCTCATGTGCTTGAATAGTAGCCATAAGTTATTAATTTTAATCACATTTTGCTCTATGCTACATTATGCTTTTCTTGCTAAAATTGAACTGAGGTTCTTAATCATTTGGGTTATTTTATCTTATGTAGTAGCTCCTAAGAAAGCTAGGCATGCTGAAGCTTCCAGCCTTTCCGGCTCACACATCCCTACATATGTGGATAAGGAAAAACACTCATTGTACGAACACTTTAGTGCATGCACATATGTGAAACCCGCTTTCTTGAGTGATCTTTACCTGGATATAGCCGATGGTGTAATGCCCAATAACTGCATGGTATTCCTCGTCGTTGGGTAAATAAATTATAATATTAAGATGCTTTCCAAATACCTACAATTTAAATTAACACTCCCAAATAATTCTCCTCCTCCATAACTTCAACAAATACTCAGGAACTTCTAATTTAATCCACAGTCATAATCATATAACATATATATTTTCATATATCCATTGACAATACACTAAAAATTTTATTACAATCCAAAATATTTACATAACCATATAGAAATTTCTAATCATTACAAGAGTGGACCAAAGTCCCAATATACATGTATATGCCATTTTCCATCTTCAAATCCTTATCTTCGTCATCTGTCTCTGCGCATCACGACAACTATGCGCTAAGCAATATTGTCGCTTAGTGGTGGATACTACTACACAGGATTTCACTTATAATTACAAAATTTGTAAAATTTCCTTTTTGTACCTAATCTTTAATTTACATTTTTATTTTCATTTACTAACTTCACAAATTTATTTCTTTTATCCGATTACACCTTTATTTCTTCATAGATGTAAAATTTCAATCTAGTCCTCAATTTTCTTTACAAAATGGAAAATTATAATTTGGTCCCCGAACTTTTCAAAATTACTGTTTTGCCTTTTTTAGCCTATTTGTCCCTTTTAACTCCATTAGTCATATTTTATGATGCCAAATTACAGTTTAGTCCCTAATTTCTCTTATAATTATATTTTTACCCCTTTTTAAACCATTTGATTTTTACCCCTTTTTGAACCATTTGATTTTTACCCCTTTTTGAACCATTTGACTTGGTTTTTTATCTTTTTCACATATAAATTACGTAATTAACACATTTAGTCATAAAATTTCATTTTAACACTGAATTTTATATAATTATAATTTTGCCCCTAGTATGATCAGTGGAAATTCTCGAACCAAGATATGCGGGATGAGGACTCCAATGATGTAAATAAGGACCAGATCACTTGCTGTGGCCCTATATCTTAATTTTAATGTCCCGGCTAGTCCAGATATGCACAGGATGATAAATCTCATGGTGTAACCGCGGTAAACATGTCCTTATGGCTAGCCATTATATCTAATGAGTCTGCATTGCCCATTGAACACTAAAGAAAATTGTTTAATGAACTCAATGCCATTTGTTATGCCTTATTCCATGTTGTTCACATCATGTCACATTGTCATATAGACATATTACATTCATATGGATATAATTCTCATGTTAACATCATGTACATATGCAATTATAGATGTATGGCATAGAAATACGTGATTTATCATATGGGTACCATTCAGCCACATTAGGTACATATGCCTAGGAGATTAATTTCTCTTCATTTACATGTCGTACATGATTCCCACATCATTATTATCATTCTCATGTATTTACATCATCATTTCATATGTATATCATAATTTACACATTTGATCACCATTATGTACACATGTTGTCTTTCATTCTAATCCATTATACCATGTTCCTTTATCATTATATTATGTTTTTCATGCCAATTATGTCATTAATTGTTGATTTAAACTATGTTAAGGCATACTAAGGCATTCAGCCACTTAGGGTTTATGCTTTCTTTAATTATTTTCATCATTAATTCATGTTTCTAACACCTTAAAACATAATTTTACCATGTTATGTCAATTTATTTCATCATTTAACCTAAGTTGCCTTAGTTACATAATGTAAAATTTAACTAAAATTTAATAAAACTTGTGCAATCAAGTGTAGAAAGGTATCCACTAACCTCAAATGGCTTGAGAATCACCTAAGTCTCATTTTCCTTTCCCCTTTCCTTCCTTACTTGGCTTGTCCCCTTAAGTTTTCCTTTTTAGGCCAAAATGAAAGAGGAAGAAATTGTGAGTTGAAGCTTTAAATCTCAACATATATTTGATGTTAATAAGTCCTACTCATGATATTCTACATGCCTATATGAAAAATCCCAACTAAAACTAACAAAAACTTATGAAATAACCTAGTTAGGTCAAATTCCTTTCTCCCCAAAACCTTGATTTCTCTAATTCCCCTTGCTTCAATCTTTTTTCTAAGATGAAATGGAAGTCTTTTAGTGTATTTAGGTAAAATTTCAGCTTGGTATTTGGTGGGAATTAAAGAAGAAAAGGAGAAAAATGTTGGGATGGAAAAAATAAGGAAGGTTCAAATTTGGAGGAATAAGGAGAGGGAATATGTCAAAATTTCTTTGTGAAATTAGTGGGTTCTAGACTAATCTAAGGTTTCTTTTTATACCCCAAATTAGAGGCCAAGATTCCTCCATTTGTTCTGAAATTCATAAGCTCACTTTTTGGCCACTTGTCATCCATTCATAAACTTAGGCTTACCCTACTGATATAAGATCACTCACATATGATCATGGCTCTGTATTAGTGACTCATATGTCTTTTCATGATCAAATTCTCGGATTTGATCCTCCGAATGACCCGATTTTGATTTTGCACCCCGAAATATGAATTTTTGTTCCAAATGTCAGATTTCCTTAAAATTTTTTTTGAAGTGTCCCTACATACTCAAAAATATGTGGTAAAAATTTTAGCTCATTCTGACAGTATTTCGATATATTTCTGGCCCCGACTCTTTACGCAATCGGCCCGAAATCCAAAATTCCAGAATCACCAGAATTACTATTTTTCAAGAGTGTCTTTACACTATTTATATAGTGTATATGAAATATTGTAGCAATTGGAGATCGATAAGTCTTTTCAATTGCTTGGTCAAAGTTTCGGTCAACCTTCTGCGAAACCGTTAATTTTTTTATTTGGCTATTTGGGGGCCTATTTAAGCTCAATTTTTCTCCAAACTGCACCACTAGATTTTATTTAATTCATACTACATTACTAAATGTTTAACTTATTTTCTTCAGTGGTCACTATGCATGCCCTATAATACATTATGCATGTTAGATGAAAATAAAGGGCGTCACAGTACTCCTCCACTAATTAAAATTTCATCCTCGAAATTTACCTGAAGTAAATAGTTGTGGGTGCTGCTATCTCATAGTTTCCTTTGGCTCCCAGGTAGCTTCTTCTACATTGTGTCGGGTCTAGAGTACTTTAACAAGTGGGATAGACTTACTCCCGAGTTGCTTAATTTCTCTAGCCAAAATTCTTACCGGTTCTTCATCATATGACAGGTCAGATCGTAGCTGAACTTCGGTTAGTGAAATGACATGGGAAGGATCGTACCGATATCTTCTCAGCATGGATACATGGAATACATCATGGATTATTTCTAATTCTGAAGGTAATTTAAGCTTGTAGGCAATGGGCCCAATTCGTTGAAGTACTTCATATGGGTTGATGAATCTAGGGCTAAGCTTTCCTTTCTTCCCAAATCTCAAAATTTTCCTCCATGGGAAAACCTTCAAAAATACTTTATCACCTACCTTGAATTCTATGTCTTTTCTTTTTAAGTCGGTGTAGGATTTTTTTCTATCCGATGTTGTTTTCAAGTTGTCTTTAATCAGCTTCACTTTTTCTTTAGTCTCTTTAATCAAATCTGTTCCTACTAGTTTCCTTTCGCTCAATTTCGTCCAGTACAATGGAGTATTGCATTTTCTTCCATATAATGCTTCATATGGTGCCGTTTTGATACTGGAGTAGTAGCTATTATTGTAGGCAAACTCTGCTAACAAAAGATATTTCTCCCAACTATTGCCAAACTCTATTATGCAACACCACAACATATCCTTCAGGATTTGTATTATGCGCTAGGACTATCCATCTGTTTGAGGGTGAAAAGCTGTGCTATAATCCAAGCGAGTTCCTAATGCTTCCTGCAGCTTTTACCAAAATTTGGAGGTGAATCAAGGATCTCTATTTGAGATGATGGAAATGGGAATGCCATGCAGTCGAACTATTTTATTGATATAGATTTTTGCTAGTTTTCTCAAAGGAAAGTCAACTCTCACTGGTATGAAATGGGCGGACTTTGTAAATCAATCCACAATGATCCAAATAGAGTCGTGCTATTTACTAGTCAGTGGTAGCCCTGATACAAAATCCATAGTCACCTGCTCCCACTTCCATTTTGGTATCGTGATAGGGTGTAATAAGCAAGAAGGAACTTGATGCTCAGCTTTTACTTGTTGACAAGTTAAACATTGAGTTACAAACTCGGCTATGTCTTTCTTCATTCTTGGCCACCAATAAGCTGCATTCAAATCCTGGTATATTTTGTTTTTTCCCGAATGAATGGTGTATTTACTATGATGAGCTTCTATTAAAAGTTTCTTTTTCATTTCAACATCATCTGGTACATAGAGTCTTCCTTTATAATACAAGAAATCATCATGCTCAAGGAAGAAATTATAGTTCACTCCAGCTTGAATTTGCGAAATAATCCGGCCTAATTGATCATCCTGCCACTGAGAGGCTCTAACCTGTTGTTGCTAACTAGGGCTCGTTTGAATTTCTGCCATTAATGCTCCATCTTTGCCTGCACTCAGTTTAACATTCATAGCCCTTAAAGTAGATAAGTATTTTCCACTAAGTGTATCGGCTACTACATTCGCCTTGCCAAGGTGGTGATCGATTAAACAATCATAATCTTTAATAAGTTCTACCCACCTTCTTCGTCCCAAGTTGAGTTCTTTCTGAGTTGGCAAATATTTTAGGCTTTTTGTGATTTGTATAGA
Source organism: Excoecaria agallocha (assembly GCA_037975025.1). NCBI lineage: Eukaryota > Viridiplantae > Streptophyta > Magnoliopsida > Malpighiales > Euphorbiaceae > Excoecaria > Excoecaria agallocha. The sequence continues at coordinate 72,171,118 of CM075808.1, forward strand.
TGTAGCAAATTTCACCATATAAACAGTGTCTTCAGATCTTCAAGGGAAAAATAATTGCTGCTAGTTCTAGATCATGGGTGGGATAATTTTTCTCATGAGTTTTAAGTTGCCGTGAAGCATAAGCAACCACTTTAACTTCTTGCATTAAAACACACCCCAATCCATTCTTGGAAGCATCACTATAGATCACGAAAGGTTTACCTGTGATGGGCTGTGTAAGGATAGAGGCTTCAGTCATCATTTTTTTTAACTTCTCAAAACTTTCCTAGCATCGGTCTGTCCACACAAATTTGGCATTCTTTTGCAATAACTTAGTGATTGGAGAAGCAATCTTGGAGAATCCCTTTACAAATCTTTTGTAATAACCGACTAGCCCAAGAAAACTTCCATCACATTTCTAGGTGGTATCCATTCCAGGATAGCCTCAATCTTCTTTGGATCTACTTTGATGCCTTCTGCTGTTATCGCGTGGCCCATAAAAGAAACTTCCTTCAGCTATAAGTCACACTTGCTAAATTTTGCATACAATTGTTTGTCTCTTAAAATCTATAGCACAATTCGCAAATGTTTATCATGTTCTTCGGGTGTCTTGGAATAAATTAGTATGTCATCAGTGAATACTACCACAAACTGATCTAAATATGGGTGAAAATATGGTTTATTAAATCTATGAAAGCTGTCGGGGCATTGGTGAGTCCAAATGGCATAACCAAAAATTCATAATGACCATACCGTGTGCAAAATGTTGTCTTTGGTACATCCACCTCTTTAACCCGAAGTTGGTAATAACCTGACTTCAAATCAATTTTGGAAAACATGCTCACCCTTTTCAATTGATCAAATAAGTCATCAATTCTAGGCAAAGGATATTTATTTTTAATATTCACCTTGTTTAATTACTGGTAGTCAATACAAAGACGTAGTGATCCATCCTTTTTCTTCACAAATAAAACTGGTGCCCTCTATGGAGAGACACTAGGACGGACAAACCCTTTATCTAGTAAATCTTGTAGTTATATTTTTAATTCTTTCAACTCTATTAGTGCCATACGATATGGAGCTTTAGAAATAGGAGTTGTACCAGGCATTACATCAATAAAGAACTCCACCTCTCTCTCCAGTGGCAAACCCAGTAATTCATAGGAAAAAGCATCAAGGAAATCATAGATAGTTGGAACATCACTGACTTTAAGTTTTTCATCCTTGACTACTGCCACATAAGCTAAGTAAGCCTCACACCCTTTTCTGATGCATCTATGTGCTACTATAGCCGAGATGATATTTGAAAGGAAACTGGTTCTTTCACCCACTACTGTGACCTCCTGTCCTTCAAGAGTATGTAAAACGATTCTTTTCAAATGACATTGGACATCTACTTGATGTTTACATAACCAGTCCATGTCTAATATAACATTAAACTCATGAAAAGGGAGTTCAATCAGGTTTGCAGGGAAAAAGGTCTGTTGTATTTGAATGGGATAGTTTTTGTATATTTTATTCACTACTACATTATACCCTAAAGGATTGCACTAAAATGTCTTGATCTAATTGTGAACTAATTAAAACCTTCCCATGTGTAATTTTTGTGCTAAGATATGAGTATGTAGACCCAGGATCTATTAAGGCATAAACTGGGGAGTTAAATAGTTGAAACTTATCCACTATGACATGTGGAGCATCCTGATCTTCCCTCATCCTCACAGTATAAGTACGTACAGATGGTCATCCTTCTCCTACTGGTGGTCTTTGAGCATTCCTTCTAACTGGTGAGGCTCTTGTAGTTCCACCCTTAGCACATCCTCTAGCTGCTGCAGTAGCAAGTCTATCTAATGTAGTTGCTATTGCTCATGGTCAATCCTTCTGCAAGTGCTCATGTGATCCACATCTCAAGCATGCTCTTGTTAATCTCTAACATTCTTTTGGATGGCATCACCCACAATGCTCACATATGGGATTAGTATACCTGGTTGAACCCTAAGAATTGCTAGCAATGGAGGCTGAAGGTGGAATAGTCCGTACTGTAGATTTCTGGCTTTGTACAGGAGCTGTTGCCGAATTCTATGAAGTAGTAGAACTCTTCTGCTTCTTACTAGGAGCACCAGGTGAATCTGCTACATTAGATCTTATTCTATGCCTGAATCGAGCCTAACGGTTGGCTTTTTCATTGTCAATTGTCTCAATCCACATAGCTGTATGAACCAACTCCATCTGATCTGTATATTCTTGTGTTGCTGGTGCCCTTCTGATGTCAATTTGTAAACCCTGCTCAAATAGCTCACATAACTTTTATGGAGGGATTTGGTAACCTTCCATGTAAGCACTTAATCTTTCAAATTCTCGATCATACTCTTGAACAGTTCTATTACCCTATCTCAGCCTCCAGAATGTATTCTCCATAGCCCGATGGTGTTCTTTTTCCACATATTTCTCATTAAATTGCTGCAAGAAAAATGGCCAAGTCAATCTATCCGCTGAGGTATACCTCCTCATTGTATTCCACCAGATATAGGCGGGGCCCTGGAATAATGCAATGACACCTTGCAATCTCTCCTTAGGTGGGCTATTTGTGATCTCAAATAACCTCTTAATCTTATATAGCCACTCTTCTGCCTCTGTAGCTATTATTTGGTCCCTAGTATGAAAATCTTCGGTTTCGAACCTTTTAAAATGTTCTAATATGGATGTTCTGGCCGATTGTGGTGGTGGTTGTGGCTGAGGTTGTGGTGGGGCTGGGGCTTGCATTCTTTGATATACCAAATCAGCTATTGCCTCCATAAAATCTGGTGGTGCCCATGCCATTGGAGGAGGCGTCTGTGATGCAGGTGGTGGTAGATGAGGATCCAGTGGAGCTGCAGCTATTGCTAGACTAGCTGAAGTCTCGCTCTCAACCCCATCTGGTAGTTCAGCTGCCCTTTAGGAGCCAGAAGCCATTAATTACTGAAAATACACAAGGGACAGGTCATAGTTAAATTTCATATCCTTTATCTCAAACTGGCATGTACATATTATAACCCATCCATTAGTTTACACTTGGATTACTACTCAAATCTTAGGACCGACTCAAACCAGTCTCTGATACCATAAAATGTAATGTCTAATAACTATATGGTATTCCTTGTCATTGGGTAAATAAATTATAACATTCAGTCAATTGGTCAGTGATACTCATTATATGAAATGAAATGTTACTATTTATGTGGTAAATATTTAGGCAACATGACGGCTTATTTTTCATGCTTTCCAAATACCTGCAATTTAAATTAACATTCCCAAATAATTTTCCTCCTCCATAACTTCAACAAATACTCGGGCACTTCTAATTTAATCCACGGTCATAATCATATAACATATATATTTTCATAGATCTATCGACAATTTACTAACTTAAAATTTTATTACAATCCAAAATATTTACATAACCAGATAGAAATTCCTAATTATTACAAGAGTGGACCAAAGTCCCAAAACACATGTACATGCCACTTTCCATCTTCAAATCCTTATCTTCGTCATTTGTTCATGCACATCACAACAACTATGCTCTAAGCAACGTTGTCGCTTAGTGATGGATACTACTACACGGGATTTCACTTATAATCAGTAAATTTGTAAAATTTCCTTTTTGCGCCTAATCTTTAATTTACATTTTTATTTTCATTTACTAACTTCTCAAATTTATTTCTTTTATTCGATTTCACCTTTATTTCTTTATAGATGTAAAATTTCAATCTAGTCCTCAATTTTCTCTAGAAATGGAAAATTATAATTTAGTCCCCGAACTTTTAAAAAATTATGATTTGCCCTTTTTTAGCCTATTTGTCCCTTTTAAATCCATTAGTCATATTTATGATGTCAAATTACAGTTTAGTCCTTAATTTCTCGCATAATAACATTTTACCCCCTTTTGAACCTTTTGACTTGGTTTTTCATCTTTTTCACATATAAATCACATAATGAAGACATTTACTCATAAAATTTCATTTTAATACTGCATTTTATATAATTATGATTTTATCCCTAGTATGACAAGTAGAAATTCTCGAACCAGATATGCGGGATGGGGACTCTAATGACGTAAATAAGGACTAGATCACTTGCCGTGACCCTGAGTCCTAATTTTAATGTGCCAGGGTATCCACTAACCTCAAATGGCTTGAGAATCACCTAAGTCTCCTTTTCCTTTCCCTTTCCTTCCTTGGCTTATCCCTTTGGTTTTCTTCTTTAGGCCGAAATGAAGGAGGAAGAAATTGTGAGTTTAAGCTTTAAATCTCAACATGTATTTGATGTCAATAAGTCCTACTCGTGCTATTCTACATGCCTATATGAAAAATTCCAATTAAAACTAACAAAAACTGATGAAATTACCTAGTTAGGTTAAATTTCTCTCTCCCTAAAACCTTGATTTCTCCACTTTCCCTTGCTTTAATCTTGTTTCTAAGATGAAAATAAAGTATTTTAGTGTATTTAGGTAAACTTTTAGCTTGGGATTTGGTGGGAATTAAAGAAGAAAAGGAGAAAAATGGTGGGATGGCAAAAACAAGGAAGGTTCAGATTTGGAGGAACAAGGAGAGGAATATGGGCGAATTTCTCTATGAAATTAGAGGGTTCTAGACTAATCTAGGGTGTCTTTTTATACCCCAAATTAGAGGCAAAGATTCCTCCATTTGTTATGAAATTCATAGGCTCACTTTTTGGCCACTTGTCATCCAGTCATCTACTTAGGCTTACCCTAATGATGTAAGATCACTCACACATGATCATGGCTCCATATTAGTGACTTATATGTCTTTTATGGTCAAATTCCCAGATTTAACCCTCTGAATAACCCGATCTCGATTTTACACCCCTAAAACTGAATTTTTGTTCCAAAGTCAGATTGTCCTAAAATATTTTCTCGAGTGTCCCTACATACTCAAAAATATTTGGTAAAAAGTTTAGCTCATTTTGACATCATTTTGGTATACTTATGGCCCCGGCTTCTTACGCAGTCGGCCCTAAACATGAAATTCCAAAATCATCAGAATTACTATTTTTTAGTTTTCAAAGTGTATTTACACTATTTATATAGTGTATGTGAAATATTGGAGCAATTGGAGATCTCTAAGTCTTTTCAACTGCTTGGTCAAAGTTTCGATCAACCCTCCGCTAAACAGTAATTTTTTTTATTTGGCTATTTGGGGACCTACTTAAACTCAATTTTTTCCCAAACTGCACCACTAGGTTTTATTTAAATCACACTACATTACTAAATGTTTAACTCATTTTCCTTAATGGCCACTATGCATACCCTAGAATACATTATGCATGCTAGATGAAAATAAGGGGCGTCACAAATGGCAACTTGAGGAATGAAATTTCACATTAATCAACAACATAGGGTGGATAAATTTTATTGAAAAGAAGACACATGTGTTTCCTACCATTGCAAGAGACTTTTTTTTATTCCTTTGAGTGTTACTTCAAGGGGGAAGGAGATCTTGGTACAGTAAATTTCAAATTAGGGAGAAAGGGTTATACCATGGAATTTCCGCAATTCACAGCATATTTGGGTTTTCTGGAGAACGCCATTGGTGAATTATCTAATGCTAACTTGCAGGAAAATTAGGAAATTATTCGAGATCTGGTTGATCCAGTGCCATGGAAAGGAGGTAGGATTAAATGTCACTCTTTGAGGGATCATGCCTTACGTATTCTTCATAGGTATCTATCAATTAATATTTTCAATTGTCTTATTGGTCTTAATGCAGTGAATTCAAAGGAAGTTATGCTGTTAAGATGCATGGTCGAGGGAATTCCCATTAATGGTGCAGTGGTTATCGCACACAAGATTAAGGAGCTATAAAAGAAACCACTCACTATTAAGGACATCTCTATTGGTTGATAACTACCATTTTGGCAAATGCTATACACCACATAGATTTAGGACACCTTCTTGCAGGAGATCTCGAGTACATAGATTACTCTATGTTGAAGCAAATGAAGATCTTGTCTCTTAAGCCTCATCGCCATTGGATTTCTAAAAAAGAATACTCACACGATAATGGGATTCAAGTTCATGAGCATCAAGAGGAGGAAATAAAGGAATTAGAGGAAAACCAAGCGGTACTACAAGCTGAAGTTATTGCTACCCCTTAGGTGATTGATCTTCTAAATTGAATTAATGTTTGATTAGATAACTTTTAAGGAAGAATGTATACAATGCAGGAAAGTATCGATGAACAGAGATAGGATTTTGAACGGTTCATTAATAGCTTTTGGCTAAGATTCCCACCACCACCTCTACCATCGGACTAATTTGCTGAGGACAACAAGATTTTGATAAGGGGGTGGAGCTTACTCAAGCTCAATTTTGTTCAGGAAGTAGAAAAATTTTCACTCCTCTTTTATTCATGAAATTTCTTTTGTGTTTTCATAGTTTGTTTTTGTTTTTTGTTTTAGTGTTTAGGTTTGGTTTTTATGTTCCTTGTTTTAATAGTATCTGTAAAGACCTTATAACTTAGTTGTTAGTTCTTAGTTAGTTCAAATTTGTCATTTATCTTACATTAAACTTAGTTTGCCCCAATTCATCCTCAAAATTGAACACATTGAACTTGAACTTAGAATGTGCATTAGTCGAAATTCTTTGTTTAGCACTAAGGCAAACATGTTGTTTAATGGAATTTTAGCTAGTTTAACATTCAACCTGACTTATATTTGTGAGTTTCTACTTTATGAGCACTTGAGACCAATTTTTAAATTTAACAAAAACCAATGCATTGATTTTGTTAAGAAATTTTAGAACACTAGGACATTCCTTATCACCCTTCGAAGCATAAAAGCAACTCAAAGCAACTTGGAAGGTGATATAGGCATAATTGTTCTTGTTGAGCCATAAAAAAAACTGTTTACCCACCTTTTGATATAATTGACCCTTGTTAGCCATTTTGAGCCTAATGAGGCATGCTTAATGCACGCTATCTTAATTTTTCTTATTACACTCAATTATTAACCATATAGCCTAAAGAGCCTTTATCTTTTTCTTTAGAATTAGCCACCCTAGAATTGGATAGGTTATCTTTTATTTGAGATTGTTGATGGGTTTAATGAGACAATTTGAAATTATTGACACAGGTTAAGAGAATAGTGAATGATTTTACCCTATGATTATACATTTTCATCATATTGCCTGAAGCTAATGTTAAAAAAAATCTAGAATGAAAGAAAAGAAATTAAGTTGGCATTCTTGAGAAAATCTTAAGTATGGGGTAATCACAAGGAAAAAAGTTGTAATTTCAAAAAGGATTGAATTTTGAATTTGTAAAAGTTATAACAATTTTGTTCACAAAGGTATTGTGAATGCATAAGGGTGACTAAGTTTGGCTTGATACTTCAATTTTGAGTTAATGGGTTGAAATTTTAGAAAGGTTGATCTATTTTGTTATAGAGTGGCTATGCTTTTTGATCATCTATTGTCCATTCTTTGATAACCAAAATCCTAACCCCATTACAACATTTAAAGACCTAAGTGATTCTAAGTCTTGCTTTTGAGTTGTTTAGTAGAGATGACCTTCAAGTTTCAGTGCTAAAGGAGAGGCTTATGGTGTTTCTAGAGTTTCAAGTACAAAACTGCATTTACACTTAGGTGTACATCAATTCTTAAGCTTGACTATAAATTACATCGGTACTTTAATTTTTGAAAATATGTAAAATGTTTTGGTCTTTCACACACACAAGAAACTAATTCATATTATCTTGTTTGAATTTATTTTAGTTGGAATTTTGCTGAGTGCTCTTGCTAATTACTAAGCTTGGTTTTGAATTGCATAATTCTTTGTTGAAGTTTGATAATTTTGAGGATTTGATTTGTTCAAATTTGCTCGGAGGCGAGCAAAGACTAAGTGTGAGAAATTTGATAAGTGTGAATTATACTATATTTTTAATGTATTTTTATGTGTTTAATTAAGATAAGTTAGTCTTAATTTAGTTGATTTTAGGTTTAATTAGTTAGTTTGTGTGTTTTTAGGTCTAATTGTTAGTTTTGGTGTTTTTCAGGGCCAAATTGAAGAGAAAAGGGGCTAAAATACAAAAAGGAGAAAGTTAGGGGTAGAATTATAATTATGGAGGAAATTGGCTTTCACTTATGAGGGACAACCATGAATCACTCGGCTAAGTGATTTGGCACTCTCTTGAGTGATTTTGGCACTCGTCCAAGCAAATTTATGTGTTTTTCAGTATTAAGGCACTCTATCGAGCAAATTAGTCACTCTCCCGAGTCACCAAGACTAGTATCCTAAGTGGATGTCCTGTTTAGGCGATAAAAGTCTTTCTATTTCACTAAAACATGAATTTCTTCAATTTAGGAAGTCATAGGAGGCGTAAAACTCTTCCCTTAAAGGCTATAAAAAGGATTGAAGACACCAAGACTAGAGGAGCATCTTAGATACAAATTTTCTTTAGTTCGTTTACATTAGCTGTAGTTTAATTTTTGAAGATACAAAAGATTGGAGTTTAGAAGCTTTGCTTAGAGTTCTACAAAATTGTCAATAGAGTTTTTTGATTCTATGAGTTTGTATCAACTCTATTTACTCTGTTTGGTTTTTAACATGAAGTGTGAGTAGTTTTCTTTAAATTTTGGTAAAGGATACTTGAATCCTTAAACTATTATTATAATGACTTAGTTTGTGCTTAATTCAATGTAAGTTGATTATTTCTTAGTTCTTGAGCAACTTCTTATCTGTGATTGTATTGAGATTGATTGTTAATTTAATTGATTAATAGTTAATGATTGATTAATGTATGATCTATGATATGCATAATCTTAGGTTGATTCATTAATGTTGATGCATGATTATTTCTAATTTAGATATAATTGTGTATTGGTAGTATTGGATTAATACTTAGAAAAGATGAGCTAAGAATAGGTTGGATTTAAATTTACTTGAAAGAGGATTTAATGAATATCTAGGAGTATAAAACTAGATTTGTATGCTAAGTATTGAATTATTGCTAACAAGAAGATTTAATACTTAGAGTGATATTCTTGACTAAGATATGTAGCCTTCTTTATCTATTTTTTTTCATAATCACGTGTCTTCCTTTGAAATTAAGTCATTGCAATATTAGTTAAGGTGGATAGTCCTTTAGTAGAAGTTGCCTTTTGTTGCGACCCTAGCAAGTGCACTAGATCGACAAGTAATAAAGTGGGGTATATTTAAGATCCTCAATATCAAACCCAAGGGAATTGTGTGTGAAAACTGTGGAAATTAATTGTATGCTAAAGAATTCCCAATTGTTTGTGTGTATGAGTTGTTTAATTTATATAATGTAAACTTTAAAAACTAAAATATGCAATGAAAAGAAATTAAATTCTACTAATAGTAAATTGAGTAAGTATTAAATTCAGAAAAATTAACAAGTATGAAAATCTATAGAAATTAACGTTGCCCAGGTTCACTCATCCACCCCATACCCATTGTGAATTAATTTCATCTAAAAGTATACATAAACGAATTCAGGGATAACCCTCTTAACCCAAACTTCTCATTATGGAGCCAACTATTCTAGTTTCTAAACGTCCCATTCCAGAGCCAGCCCAACAACTAGCCTACACACTGGTCTAACATCTTTAGTTTGCTTTCCCATTCCACAGCCAAACAACCCAAAACCCATCTATTTCACTCTACACTCTAGTCCTAAAATCACAAATACTGCACATCTAGAATCCTATTCTGGAGCCGTCTAAAATATACAACATTCATGAAAGAAAAACCGAGTAAAAGCATTCATAGAATCCAATCCATTAAGCTCAATACCAACCAAGACATATGATAAAAGCCATTCATCCATGCAAGGAAGATAACTTGATAGATTGAAAAATCATGAGATATAAATAAGTAACAGTGAAATAGACTATTCATTCATGTATAAATCAAAATATGTTCAATATTCACATTGTGAGTAGGGGATTCAAAGATTCCCCAAGAAAAAAAAGGACTACTCACTATCCATAATGTAAAAGATGAATAAAATAAGAGTGAAAACTATAAAACCCATTTGAAGCTAAAGAGTAGAAGTTGATGAAGCTCTTTCTCTTTTTCTCCAAACTGCACCTTGATTGTAAGTTGTAATCTTCAAACAAACAACTAAAACTATTATTATCTTTGTGTTCTTAAAGTAAAACTAAGCTAAAAGAGTGATTTTTACAAGTAAAACTATAACACTAAGTATGAAAAACTCTTCTCCCATGAAAAAAAAGTGTTTTCTCTCTACTCAAATACCCTATACATAAAACCCTAGAAAAAAGACTTTAAAATAGAAGATTCTGTAGCTTTTATAGAGGGATCCATGAAGCCATGACTGGGAAACTTTTGCCTCAGCCGCGACCTTGGTGAAACGGTGAGTTTTGATTTCTGCATTGGACACGGCAGGGATAGTTTGCCTCAGCCATGCCTTAGTGAAATGGTGAGTTTTGATTTCTGCGTTGGACACAGCAGGGACAGTTTGTCTCAGCTGTGCCTTAGCAAAATTTATTGCACAAAATGCAAATTAGAACCATTAATCAATCAAAAACTTTAAATTTATCAAAATAACTAAAATGAACAAATGAAAAATATTTTACCATTAAAACACTAAAAACATGCAAGATAAGATACTAAAATATATAAAATTATCCTAAAAACAAACATTAAAATCAAAGCTATCAACTACCCCACACTTAAACTTTTGCTCGTCCTCGAGCAAACAAATCATCCACAATCTCAGAAACTCAAACTCCAAATTAGAACAAGCAAATTCAGAGAGCTTGTAGCAACACTCAGTAGAAGGCACTCAGAAGAAGAAATCTATCAAAAAGACTCAAATTGATCTATATCTAATAATTTCTCATGTGTGTGTGCGAGGCTAAAAAAGATTTATTTTCTTTCAAAACCAAAACCAAAACCAAAACTCAGAACAGCCATAAGCCTCTCCTTTAGCACATGAACCACAAGGGTCATCTCCACTAAATAGCTCAGAATAAGATAGAATCACCAGGTCTTACATTAAAGTTGTAATGGGCTAAGGCAAAGGTTCCAACGAATTGATAAGGTTAGCAAGATAAAATTAGCCACACTACTTAGAAATACACACCACCCAGCTTTCTCAAGAAACAACTCTTTCAAAATCTATGCTCAATTATTATCAAAAGGAAAAAAGAACTAATCTTAGGACATTAATTGGTTTTCAAAATTAAAGGAAGCAGAATAATTAACACTTTCTATAAATGCTAGGTACCCCACATTTATTTTTCGCAGTGCTACATCAACCAAGATTTCTGCAGCATAATATCTATTTTTTTCTTTTTTTTTGACATGGTTACTAGGAATTCATGGTAACCGTGGGATACTACTTAGTTGACAGGAGTACCAAAAGTAATGATTCTTATCAACCTTGTCCCAAAATTTTATTTTTTTAGCACATTAAGCTCAAAAATCCCTAAAAACTTTTCAACTTTCCCTTCTTGATTGACAATCAACAATTTCATCAAACCTATCATGCAATTTTTACCACCCCATCTGGAGTGGCCAATTCAAAAAGGGGAGAGACAAAGGCATTTAGGCTATATGGTTAAACAATAATGCAATCTAAAAAAATATGTAGTATGCTTTTAGCATACCAATTACGCTCAAAGGGGCTAATAATGGCAACATTTCTAAAGGTAGGTCAAAAGTCATTTAAAAATTTGGTTATCAAAGAAAGACTACCTGGGTCAAATTCTAAACCTGCCTAAGTTGAATATTTATTTCGAAGGGTGATGAGGAAGGTTCTAGCTATTCCAGAATTCCTTCACTCAACTGCTTTCACTCACTTTTTTTTTTTATAAAAAAACTTAGCCTATTGTGCTTATTAAATAAGAAATTGAATGATATAAAATTAATCGAGATCAATTCAAAAGAAGAACTTCACTAAACAATGCTACTACTCTCTGGCTACTCAAACCTTCTAAATAGGCAGTTCAAATTTTTGAGTTCAAATTGATTCAAATCAAGATTAACTTATGAGCTTAGGCTAATTGCAAGAGTAATTAATAACCTATAATATACAAGAATTATAACATATTTTTTTTAAAAAAAGGGAAATAATGCAGTGAATTATAATATACAGTGAATGAACTTGAAAAATAAAAAGAAACTAATATATATCAAAACTAAAGGAATGCATAATACAATGAACTTTTAAACACAAAAGTTATCTAAAATCAAACAACCAAAATAAAAGCTACAAAAATTTGGAAAACGTGAAAGAAATTTGATTAGCAAACTACAATCATAAAACAACAACAAATAACTAAAAACATCCCACAGTTAAAAAGAAACAGTATCAAAAGTCAAACACAGAAGAACTAAGTTAATCAGTCTTCATCCTCAAACCCTCATCCCACACTTAAACTTTTTGTTGTCGCTAGCAAAGGACCAAAAGAGAATAAACAACAAAGGAGTGAGGATTGGAGGAAAAATCCTTGAAATCATGGTGAGGAAGGAGGTGGTGGAGGTGGAAATTGGCTATCAAACTAGGATTTTAACATCCTAGGAGCAGTGACAATGTCATCCATACGCTGTGTGATGGAAGTGAACCCGGAATCCATCCTCTGAGTAATGTTGTCAAGCCTGGTATTACGAGTAGTGTATTACTCAGATGATAAGGGAATTGTTTCAACTTCAGCTCTCTCCAATTCCATGGCTCCCTTATGTACAGCAGCTCTATATAAAGCTCAGTCTGAAACCACCAAATGCCTTTGCCCTGGAAAGTGAGGATCGTCAATCAAGATTGCCATATTTCGCAACATTCTTCGATCAATTACCATGGGCTTGTCAACGAAAGTGCCCAGCTTCGGATGTTTATGAAAGTGGGCCAAAGTAGTGACAAACCCTCTAAGCGCCAGTTTGGAATCCCTCTTTGTGAATGTGCACAAATTCATAACTTTCTGGGCAATGAATGCAGCTCCATTCAGCCGGATACCATTGTGCATCACATAAAGAATGGTGGCCTCACTTGCATTTACATTTCTAGGCCCTCCAAGGTGGCTAAAAAATGCTAAGGCCAAGTAGCAATGCATGATCCTCAAGGGGTGATCTCACAAATGATGAGCCTTGGTGTTCTTGGGATTGAAGTGTGTATGGTCCTCGGGATCATAAATTCCTATCTAGATTTCTTATCTGTTCAAATCAGTAATGTCCCTGGCAGCATGTTGATTGAATCCCAAGGCTTCAGAGAATGCGTTGAAATTTGATACGAAATTTCATCGAGCCAAAAACTCACATGGCTTGGATCAGCGTGACTGTCTGCTCCAATTCTAAACTTAACTGTGCCTAAGAAGTCACGGACCAAGTGAGGATAGACCTTTTCATTCCGCTGAAAGAAAGTTCTCCAGCCTACACCATTAAGTAATCTTTCCAGCTCATTTTTGAACTTTAATTCTACCATCAATTCCATATTTAAGCGTGGGGTGGCTAGATACTCTTGCTTGTAGAAGATAGTCCACCAATCTGTGAATTTGCTGGCACCTTTATCTTAGAGGACCCATGAGGAGTAGATGATGATGAACCAGCTTCAGTACGAGAGTGTTTGGATGCCATTTCTTTTATGACAACAAACAACACAACATATAAGCACTAAAAACAAAATAATGCACTTGAACAACAAAAATTTTAACAACCTGTCTAAAACATGATGACAAGTATATGCAAACATAAATTCACTACACAAAATCATGCTAGAACCAAAACACAAACAAAACTATATGCAATTGAGTTACTAGCAAGCATAAAAATAACAAAAACTACCATGTTAACCATAAAAATGACCATAAACAAAGTATGACTTTTATATGTTAAACAAAATCATGCATGAAATTAACTATGCTCAAGATAAAAACATCGGGACAACAACAACAATTTAATAAAATGGCCCTAAAACACATATTTTCCCAACACCAACATTAGCATTTTCTACCATTGATGAAGTATAAAAACATGTCAAATGTTCCTTAAGCATGATTATTCGGCAAACAAAGGGCAAGCAACATGACAACTAAAGCAGAAAAATTATCTTACTTCTCTTTGGCAATTCATCAAACAGGTGGTGGGTAGATTCGTTTAGCAACAAAAACAAAAAATAACAAGACCCACATGCATAAAACTAACAGAACAAATGCCAACAATCATAAACAATCCAAAAATTAGAGTTAAAAAAGCCAGATTTTCGAGATGGGAATATAAAATGTACACTAAAAAACACAGACTTGGAGAGATATTACTATGAAAAAATCAAACGTAACTTAAAGAAAAATAGAAGTTAAAATGAAACAAAGAGAAGAGAGAAGAGAGACTTACTTGATTCTTGAAGAGATTGAGTGAGGAATGCAGCAAAAATGAGAGAAGATGAGAGATGATGCCAGAAATTTAAAGAAATGTGCAGGGAAAACTTAAAAAAAATGAAGCAAAAAGAGTTTCAACTGGTCAATTTAAATATATAGAAGCACGACAGGAACCCTAAAGGGCAAGGATGGGACATGTTTGTCTCTGCCGTGACATACATAATTGTGAAACTCCCCATTTTGATATAGTCAAAGGCACGGCTGGGACTAAGTTGTCTCCGCCGTGCCAACCCTCTGGACTTGAAATTTAACAATAGCCACGGCTGGGATTATATGGTTTCGGCCGTGGCACAATGAATTCTCCTTTTTAGATTTTTACATCGCCATGGTTGGGACACTAATGTCTCAGCCACGCCTCTCTTCTGGACTCCAAGCAACACAATGGGCACTGCTAGGACAACTGGTCTCTGCCGTGGCTCATCATAAATGAAATTCCCTCTCTTTTTGGGCACGGGTGGAACACAAATGTCTCAGTCGTGCCACTATTCTGTCTTAGAAAACACGGGACGGGCCACGGCTGGAACATTTTTGTCTCAACCATGCATCTATTCTATCTCACCAAAAAATTAATGGCCACAGCTGGGACTCTATAGTCTCAGTCGCGACGATCCAAAATCTGCACTATTATGCTTAAATTTCTCCCTCTCCTCAGCAAAATCCTTGAAAATATTTCACTCTAACAAGAACAACTAATCTCCATTCTCTAGACAAAATCAACAACACTAGACATTTAAACTTACAAGAAATTGAAGTCAAATTAAAAAGAAGAGCAATTTAGTTCAAAGGTAAGAAAGAGTTCTTGGTTTAACAAGTCGCTAACTCGACTTTCATAGCTCTCATGGGTCATCTTCTAAAGTGAGGATCACTTATGAAGCCTCATAATTGGAATCGAAATATGGCTTCAATCAGTGACCATTAACTTTGAACTCATAACCATGACCTTCTCCCAGATGTTTAATGGTTATGGCTTCATAATTAGAGACTTTGACAACTTCAAAAGGTCCTTTCCACCTTGATTTCAACTTTTCGAGAAACAATCTCAATCTGCTGTCATAAAGAAGCACCTTCATTCCGGGCACAAATTCCTTCTTGGCTACTCTACGATCGTGCCACTTCTTTGTGTTATCTTTGTACTTTTTGGCATGTTCATAGGCCCAGAATCGGATCTCATCCAACTCGTTTAGCTGCAAGAATAGTAGGTGACAGGACTTGCCAAACACTAACCTAAAAGGTGATATTCCTATTGGTGTCTTAAAGGCTGTCCTATACGCCCACAAAGTTTCATCTAGCTTAAGATACCAATCCTTCTTAGATCCATTGACCGTTTTCTCCAAAATTTCTTTTAGTTCCCGATTAGATACCTTAACTTGACCATTAGCTTGGGCATGGTAGGGGGTAGCGATTTTATACCTCACTCCAAATTTTTTTAATAGAGCTTTAAATTGGTGGTTAACAAAGTATTTCCCACCATCACTGATGATCATACTTAGGGCTCCATAACGTGTGAATATATTCTTTCTTAAGAATTCTAGGACAATCTTTGCATCACAAGTCCTAGTGGCTGCAGCTTCTACCCACTTATTTACATAATCTATTGCCACTAGGATATATTAAACCCATAAGAAACCAGAAAAGGTCCCATGAAATCTATCCCCCATGAATCAAACAATTTAACCTCAAGTATATTGGTCAGTGGCATCTCATCTCTCCTAATTATATTTCCCACCCTTTGACATTGATTACAAGCTTGAATGAATAATTTAACATCATTAAATAAGGTGGGCCTTTAAAACCCAGAAGAGATAATTTTTGATACTGTTCTGTTGGGTCCGTGATGTCCACCAGCTTCTCTACTATGATAGGCTTGCTCTTCATTGGGGATACACCTTCTTAACACTTGGTCAGGACAAAGGCAGAAAAGGTAGGGATCATTCCAAATGTAATGCTTTGCATCAGCTTGCAGCTTCTTCTTTTGTTGCCATGTGAAGTCCTTAGGCATATAACTACCTACAAGAAAATTTACAACATTAGCGAACCAAGGTACGAAGATTTCACAAACAAATAACACATAAATATGCTTGTCAGGGAATAAGTCCAAAATCCCCCTTTTCTCAACATGATCATGATCCAATCTTGACAAATGATCCGCCACATAGTTCTCTGCTCCTTTCTTGTCTTTGATCTCTAAATTGAATTCTTGCAAGAGTAGTACCCATCTTATCAATCTCAGCTTGGATTTCTTCTTGGCAAAAAGATGTCTTAGTGCTGCATGGTCATATCATACCATAATTTTTGCTCTAAGTAGATATGATCGAAACTTCTCAAAAGCGAATACGATGGCAAGAAGCTCCTTTTCATTTGTGGTATAATTGACTTGAGCTCCTGTCAAAGTGTGGCTTGCATAATAAATTGCACAAAATACTTTCTCTTGCCTTTGTCTGAGTACTGCTCCCACTGCAAAATTACTTGCATTACACATTAGCTCAAATGGCAAATTCCAATTCGGAGATATGATCACTGGAGTTGAAATAAGCCTTTGCTTCAACAATTCAAATGCCAATAAACACTCATCATTAAATTCAAAAGGAGTATCTTTCATTAACAAATTAGATAAAGGGTTTGCAATTTTTGAAAAATCTTTTATGAACCGACGGTAGAAACCTGCATGACCTAGAAAACTTCTAACTCCCTTGACATTGGTTGGTGGTGAAAGCTTCTCTATAACTTTTATCTTTGCTTTGTCTACTTCAATCCCCTTCTTAGAAATTTTGTGTCCTAAAACTATGCCTTCTCTTACCATAAAGTGGCATTTTTCCTAATTTAGCACTAACTTGGTCTTCTTACACCTACCTAATACTAAATCGAGATGCTCTAAACAGCTCTCAAAGTCTAGCCCATAAATGGTAAAGTCATCAATGAACATCTCCATAAATTTTTCTATAAAATCATGAAAGATTGCCATCATGCACTACTGAAACGTAGCCGGCACATTACACAATCTAAAAGGCATCCTCCTATAGGCGAATGTGCCATAAGGGCAGGTAAATGTTGTTTTCTTTTGATCTTCAGAGGCTATGGGAATTTGTAAATATCCCGAATACCCATCTAAAAAACAATAAAACATATTTCCCATTAACCTTTCTAACATCTGGTTAATAAATGGCAATGGAAAATGATCTTTCCTAATGGCATGGTTCAATCTCCTATAATCTATGCACACCCTCCAACCTGTAACTATCCGAGTTAGGATGAGTTCATCTAATTCATTTTTATCACTGTCATTCCCCCCTTCTTAGGGACACATTGCATAGGGCTAATCCATTTACTATTAAAGATTGGATAAATAATACCCGAGTCAAACAATTTGAGTACCTCTTTCTTTGCAACCTCTTGTATAGCTGGATTGAGCCTCCTTTAGGGTTGAGCGACTGGTTTGCAATCATCCTCCATAGGAATTCGATGCGTGCAATAGCTTGGATTAATACCCTTTAAGTCTGCTGTCTCCCATCCTATTACCTCTCTGTGCTTTTTCAATACCTTGAACAACGTCTCCTCTTCAACACCTGTCAACAAAGAAGAGATAATTACTGGCTTTTCTTCGTTCTCCAAAAATACATACTTTAAATGAGAAGGAAGGGGTTTAAGTTCAGAATTCAACTCCCCCTTTTGTAGAGTAGTTCTCTCTTGCTTGAAACTCTCATCTTCACAATCCTTCTCCACAGCTGCTATTAATTCTTCTTTTACTTCATCCAATTCTTCACTCAACACTATCTTCTTCTATTCTCAAAATTAACTTTCTTTCTGAAACATCCACTAATGCCCTACCAATATTCATAAATGGTCTTCCCAAAATCAAAGGACAATTTTTATCATATGCAAAATCAAGGATAACAAAATCAAAGATAACAAAATCTATAGGAAAAATAATTTATCTAGCTTCACAAGAACATCTTTAATAATGCCATATGGTTTCTTAATAGATTGATTAGCTAATTTAAAAACCATAGAAGTAGGTTTAACATCTTCCAACCATAACCTTTTGAAAATAGAGAAAAGAATAAGATTTATGCTAGCCCCTAAATCACAAAGACACCTTTGAAATTCCATATCCTCTAACTTACAAGGTATAGTAAAACTACCAAGGTCTTTTAATTTAGTTGGCAAATTATTAGTAATTGTGGAACTACAATTGTCCAAAAGTGAAATAGTTCTTTGAAATTAAATCTTTAAAAAATTTTGCATAATTAGGAATTTGAGATATTGCTTCAACAAATGATAAATTAATATGCAAATTTTTTAATTTTTCAAGAAAAGTTAAGAATTGCTTATATGTATCCTTATGCTTAAGTCTTTGTAGAAATGGTAGATAAGGTTGAAAGATTCTTAGCTTGGTATCCCCCTCTGTCGCACCCGCAATAGGTATCGTGCTCGTGACATTATCTAGATTCTCCTTTATCGTGCTTGCGATAGGTGTTGTGCTTGCGACAGAAGGCTTTGTTGCCTCTTTGTCATTTTTCTCCTGTAAAATTTCATCCACATCAGCTAAAATAAAATCATTCACATATTTTTTTACTTAACCTCAATGTTATTACTTTCATTTGCTCCCTTGGATTATCTTTTGTATTGCTTAGAAGACATCCTTGAATTCTTGAAGGCATTACAATTTATCCCAACTGAACTTCCAAATTATGAATAGAAAATGCTTGATTCTTAGCTATTTGATCAAACTTTGATTCAAGTCTTTTTTGATTTTTATCTTCAGAATTTATCTTCAAGTTGATACCCTTAAGAAATCTATCCATCTTCACTTCGAGTGCTCTAAAATGGTCTTGTGGTTGTTGAAATCCCACTGCTCCTCTATTTTTGTTATTACCGTATGAAAAGTTTGTATGGTTATGCCAACCAGGATTATAGGTATTAAAGTAAGGGTTTCCATGACCTTGTCCTTGAACAAAACTGACTTGCTCTTCCGTACTAGCTATTCCCAATCCATAATAATTACTGTTGTGCCCTTATTGACCACATAACATACATGCATTTGGTGGAGATACTCCTATGCTTAAATTGCCAGTCCTATAAATCAATGCTGCCATTTGTGCTTGCAATGCAACAAACAGAATCAATAAAATGAACACCTTTAACGAGAGAAAAAAGGTGATACCTTTACTCTTTCAGTTGGCCATATGTAATTGTTTCTATCCACCTCTTCAAGTAACTCATAAGTAGTATCGTAGTTTTTTGCATAAGTTATCCACTTGTTGCTGCATCAATCGTTCCTCTAGTTGTCTAATTCACCCTATTATAAAATATTTGCATGAGTAACTCCTTTGGAAGATTATAATATGGACAACTATGTTGAAGTTCCTTAAATCTTTCCCAAGCTTCATACAAAGATTCATGTTCATATTGAATAAAAGTAGTGAGCTCTTTGATTATCTTAGCAGTTTTGTCCAAAGGGAAATATTTCGATAGGAAAGCTTGTGTTAATTGGTCCCATGTGATTATAGATCCTTATGCAAGGGAATTAAGCCAAGCTTTAGCTTTATCTTTCAAAGTAAAAGGAAAAAACCTAAGTTTAATTACATCTGCTGGTACACCATTTATTTTAAATGTATTAACATCCTTAAGAAAATTTGCTAAATGAGCATTAGAATCCTCATTTGGCAATCCATAGAATTGTATATTATTTTGTACCATTTATAGAAATGATGGATTAATCTCAAATTGGTTAACATTTACCGTAGGATGAATAACCCCTTGTTGAGCCCTATTCAGTGCTAGTGTAGTAAAGTCTTTTCTAAAATAAATCTTTCTATCTCTAGATTTAATGATTCAAGTTTTTCTTTAGACTTCCTTATTTTAGGCATAAAGTCAAACTATCAAATCTGCAAAATAAAATAAAAAAAATAAACAACAAACTAATTAGATATGTAATCAAAAATCACAAATCAAAAATTATAATGGCAATAAACATAAAACAGTACCACAACCATGGCGTCAAAAACTTATTGAGGTTTAATCCATAAGTACACGGGTTTCCTTATAGTATTTAAGATATTGCTCCCACGAGGAATGATTATTTATTACTCATTATGTCTTGATCCCTATTTTTTTTACAAATTATCAATATTTTGGTTGAAAATCTAAACTACTAATGTTATACTATAACTAAAATATTAATTAATCTTACTTTAATTATGATCAAAGAAGACAAATATAGTTAATGATTTGTATTAAAAATGAAACATAATAATTATTCTTTTGGTTTAAATTTAATTTTTGCAGGGCAAGTTAAGTTGTAATAAATTTCTAAATCACCCTCTTGACATGAAGTAGAATGCCTAAACATGCAAAAATTACTTCTAACCCTTAACTCTTATTATAGAATTAGATTGTAATAATCACATATTTTAAGAATAAGAATCAATATATAACAATTATCCTAACATCTTGGTCTCCCTAGTAATGCTTTGATGATGAATTCCTAATAGATTTAAATAAGAATATGTCTCTCGAACTATACTCTTATTTATAATAAACATTCAAATAATTAAATGCAAATAATACTATCAAAAAATTCTGCAACTAAAAATTACTTGAATTAATTAGAATAATTAGTAATTAGTATAATCGTTCAAGTTTCCTAAAGACATCATTTGCATATTACAAAGAAGAAAAAAATAATTGAAAGATAAATAAAAAATGATCTCTCAATCCTTTACTTATAATATATTTCTTCTTCTTCTTTGCTCTTTGTCTTCTCTTCAAAAGTTAGATTTTTTCTCTATCTTTTTTATCCAAAAATAATTTCTATCTATCTATATGAATCTTTCTCTTTCTTTTCATCTTCATTACCTTTATATTCTCCTTACAAAATAGTACATCTCTTTAAGCACCGCTCTAGAAGTACGCAACTCTTGGTAAAGGGATATGTCCTTTAGAAGCACCTTTAGAAATTCAATTGTTCATAACACCCTCTATCACACTCGTGACATAACACACCTACCTTCATATGTCACCTTCACAAGGCCTATTGCACTCACAACAGAAGCTTGCATTCTTTGTCATTTCTGCTCTTTTCCTTGCTCAATCTCCCATTACTCCTAAAATGACAACACAACAAAATAAAACATAAAAGATACAAAAATCTAAATAAAATAGGTGAAACTAAACATTTACATCACAATTCTAGACGCAAAATACTCATAAAATATAAACTATTCAAGCTTATATTAATTGTTAATTGGGAGCCAACACAAAATGTAAATGAGATAAGGAGTTTTCTAGGATTGGCTAATTACTATGACGGTTTGTAAAAGGATTTTCGGTGGTTGCATTTCCTTTAATGAGAGTACTTCAAAAAGGAGCAAAATATGAATGGTTTACCAAGTGTCAGGCAAGTTTTGATCAATTGATGAGAATGATTATAGAAGCTCTTATGTTGGCTTAACCAATATCTAGTAAACAATATGTTATGTTTAGTGATACATCTAAAAGTGGCTTGGGGTGTGTGTTGATGCAAGATGGTAAGGTGGTTGCAGATGCCTCTAAGTAATTAAAGCCCTAAGAATAGAACTATCCTACATATGACCTTGAATTAGTTGTAGTAGGGTTTGCTTTAAAAATTTAGCGGCATTATTTATATGGTTAAAGGTGTAGGATATTTACTGATCATAAAAGCTTGAAGTATTTGGTTACCCAAAAGGAGTTTAACTTGAGGCAACATCAATGGCTGGAATTGTTCAAAGATTATGACTGCATTATGGATTATGGTTTAGGTAAATATGATATGGTGGTCAATGATTTAAGTAGGAAGACTGTATCTGTAACACCCATACTATACCATCAACTATTCATTGAAGCAATAAGCTGGAAAAATATATATATTTTTTTATTTATGAATTCTTGATCACATAACAATATTCATGCATTAATATTTATCCATTAGTCACCCTTATAAGTTTACTTGGCGCTGACCTATAACTGTCCAGTTTCACTATTTGTTTTACAAAAATCCGGTATTATAACGGCTATAAAACTAACCGACTTCCTGAAAAGCAAATAACCACAGCCTCTCAGAGGCACATCAATATATATATATATATATATACAATCCATCAATTTAATCCATTCACTTCTTGCCATTAATCACATCCATATTTACATATATATAATACTAACACTATTACATGCCATTTTTAAAACTTTAAATTTACATAATGGTTTACATGCCAATACAAAAATTGTTTGAACTTCAGAAATCTTTCTTCTTATATGCACTATTGCTCCTGTCCTTCAGTATTTGCACGCAGTAAATTCTATGTGTTGAGCATTAAATATATCCAGTGGTGACTAACAATCATAGCATTTCCCAAAAGCTTAAATTTACTAAATTTGCAAAGCAAATATTTAACAATTCCTATTTCAGGCATATGTGCCCAATTTGTTTATTTTATCTTTAAAAGCACATTTTTATCTTATTGACAACTTTTCAAGTTGACACTTAAACTTTAAATAACTATTCAATTTAGTCTGACAACTTTCAATTTATTTCAATTTTACCCTTTTTACTTAATATTTACCAAATTGTCATTATTTTTCTTACTTTTCATTTCTAACCTATTAATTGGCATACAAATTACTAGTTAACCCTTGTTTTAATATTTTCATGTAAAATTATATTTTGGTCCCTGTGTCATACAAAACTTCATTTTTGTACTATTTGGACTTCAAATTATCATTTTACCCTTCATAGTCATTTCTTAATCATTTTTACTCATTAAGTGCAATTTTTGGGAAAATTATCGTTTTGTCCCTAAACTTCCTATTTTCTTTCAATTAGGTCCTTTTTTACTTATAAATTATTCTTTTAGTTTTCTTTTTATACTTTTAACTTATTTTTTCCTTACGCCCCAAGTACAATCTTGGTAGAAATTTTTTGACCAGATATACGGGATGTAGACCCCACATACAGACTGAGAAATGATCCTAAAGGACCATTTCTCACAGAGCAAATAATAAAATAGACAGATGCTATGGGAGATCAGTGATCCTACCATAGCAAAGCAAGTCGTCATGACTTGCACCGCGACACAAATATCCCTATGGCTAGCCAATTATATCCGAAGCTAGATTTTGACTGCCTGACTAATACCAAGGGAAAAATCTACTTGCTGTCCATTTTATTTCTAATTATTCTTAATATATTCAATGACTTTCCGTTCCAAAAAATTTACTAGTCAACTTTTCCTCTACTTTTACACAGAATATAACATAATTTACATTAATTCACCATATTCCACTTATTTAGTGAATTATTTCTTAATAACTCAACATTTTCACTTAAACATAACCAAACTCTTTTCTCTAAAATATTCAAATAATTCATATAAATTCCACAAAAATTCATGAATACATTATTTCACCATTACTATCATTTTATGGTTTAATTTCATCATAATACACAAAATGCACATTAATTCCCTTTAGGACCCTATTCAGCCAACAAATGAAGTCTATCTTACATAAGCATTTAAAATCATTTAAGCTTCCTAATAGGCTTATTCAAGGTCTAATTTTACTATTCTAATATCAATTTCAATTTTACACCTTTTCTCAATATTTTACCTAAGTTACATAAAGGAAATTAATTCAAAATTAAGGAAAATATTATAATTTATTAGCCACTAACCTTTTCTTCTTATTCAAGCTTGCCTAGACTTCCTTTCCTTTGCCTTTAGCCTTAGCAACTTGATCTTCCTCTCGTATACCGACCATGGTAGAATCTTTAAGCATAAGAAACCTTAATTTTTTGATCTCTAATGCTTAAAATAATAGCATAAATGAACTCTAGGAACCTTAACTTAATAGTAGGTACCTTAAAACCAAACAAAAATCATGAATTTCTCTTACCATCCTTTGATACCTAAATCTTTAATCTTTGATTTCTCTTGCTTCCCTTCCTAAAATCAAATGATAGAGGGCTGAATAATGGTCTAGAGGGATATAATTAACTTTCTTATGTTTGGATTTTGTGTGAATTTTAATTGATATGAAAGAAATTTGAGAGAGAAAAAGCCAATTAAGGGTTCAGCCAAGAGGAGGAAGAAGGAAAGGGTGGAAACTTCTAGCATTCCACAAATTTTCCCACCTTTTATACCTCCTCTCATGGGCCAAGTTAATGGGCCTAACCCATAAACCCAAAGCCCATTAATTATCCATTAAAAAGCCCTAATTACTTTCTCTCACTTTCCAACTTCAAATCACTTCAGTTTTGATTCCATCATTCTTATCACACCAAAAATGGGTTGTACACAAAATTCCAGCTCAATCAGAATCCGTTACCGATCCAATTCAATCAAATTGGTATGATTCGACAACTACCGATGTCACCGAAAAATTAGCTTTTTATTACCAAAATATTCTACATAAAATTTAAGAAAGACCTGCAAATTTTGGTAATTTTCGGAGTTCATTTGCTATTTTTAAAAATTCATGCAAAATCAAGCCAACCTTTTTATAATAAAAATTGACTTACTAGCTTTTCATATTTTTAACTTTTAGATGCCTATTTGACCTCGGTTTCACTTCAAATTTCAACCCAAACCCAACATAACTAATAGTTTTTTATAATCAAATAATTTTTTTTCACTTCTGATTGTACTTTTTAGATCAAAAATACTATTCACCATCAAAAATTAATGTTCATGGCTGATTTGATATTGAAACCATGACAGTATCAGCCATAATTTTGCAATGGAGCTCATGGAGAATAGTTACTGATGGGGCTTTAATAGCCTAATTGAAAGACAATCTTAGCTTAATAAAAGAAATTATTGATGCCCAAAACTATGATGATAATTTACAACAACATAAGTTACAAGTCTAAAAATGAAGAAAATCTGACTTTTTGATGAAAGATGATGAAGGTTTGCCAACTATGTGTCCTAGCCGATGATAAGTTAAAGAAAGATTTGTTAGGAAAAGCCTATAATATTATTTTTACAATGTACCCTGTGGAAATAAGATTTATCAAGACCTAAAGCAATATTACTGGTGGCCGGGTATAAAAAAGGATGTAGTAGAATAGGTGTCTAAGTGTTTGAGCTGTCAATGAGTTAAAGCCGAGCACCAAGTTCTAGCTAGTTTGTTAAATCCCATACAGATTCTATAATGGAAATGGGATAATATTACCATGGATTTTGTATCAAAGCTCCCTCTCATGTCAAGGAAGAATGAAGCCTTCTGGGCTATAGTGGATAGACTTACAAAATTTACTCATTTCTTCCCTGTTAGATTTGATTATTCTATGGATCGACTAGCAGATTTATACACGAATAAAACAGTGAGGTTGTATAGAGTGACATTATCTATTATTTTTTATCATGAGCCTTGATTTACTTCGAGGTTTTGGAAAAATCTACAATTAGCCTTGGGTATGTCACTCAACTTTAGCACGGAATTCCACCCCTAAACAAATGGATACTTTGAAAGTCTAATTCAGGTGTTGGAAGACATGCTTTGGGGTTGTGTATTGGAGTTTCCTGATAGCTGGGATAAATACCTTTCTTTGATGGAATTTGCTTATAACAACAAGTATCAAACAAGTATTGGCATGGCAACATATGAAGTGCTATATGGCAGGAAATGCAAGACTCTTATATGTTGGACTAAACTGAATGAAAAGAAGACGATTGGACCAGATATTGTAAGGGATAGTGAGCAAAAGATTCGGGTTTATTTCGCAGAGACTAAAGACTACCCAAGATAGGCAAAAATCCTATGCTAACTTAAAAATGAAGGATAACGAGTTTTATGTAGGAGATAAAGTCTTTCCAAAAGTGTCTCCTTGGAAAATGGTTTTGTGCTCCAGGAAAAAAAGGGGAAGCTTAGTCCAAGGTATATAGGTCCCTATGAAATATTGCAAAAACTTGGACCTGTGGAATATAAATTAGCTCTTTCATTAGATTTAGCCAAGCTACATGATGTGTTTCACGTTTCTATGTTGAACAGGTATCGGTCAGACGATTCACATAAAATTTTGGTTTAAGATATTCAAATATAATCGGACTTTTCCTATAAAGAAGATTTGAAAGATATCTTAGCTAAAGAAGTTTGAAAACTTTGAAATAAATAAATTCCACTGGTAAAGGTATTATGGCATCATCATGGAGTGGAAGAAGGTATGTGGGACCCTGAAGCTGCTATGAGATCTTAGTACCCTCAATTATTCACTTCAGGTATAAATTTCGAGTTCTAAATTCTTTAAGAGGAAGAGAATTGTAGGGCCTCATTTTATACCTCAGTAGGATTATCAAGTGTATATGTATGTGTAGGCATGTATTATAGCAGTTAAATTATATTGATCTTGTGAGGATGTATTTGGTATTAGTTTTTAAGTTAGGGATAAATTTGTCAATGTTGTAAAATTAGGAAGATGTTGTATGTAATATGAGAACTATAGGGGGGAGGGGGAGGAATGGATGATAAATTATGTTTAATAGGTGATTAAAATATAGAAGGACTAAAAAGGGGATTAGGTGAGAGATAAAGGTTGGACCAATCATCAACTAGAACTTAGCCTTCTAGAAGAGGGAGTCAATTAGAGAGATTTAAAGAAGAAAATCTAGAAATGAGAGGCATCAAGGGAGCCGGCTGCTTTTGCACCCAATTTTCTAAAATTTTTCTTCATCATCTTTTATTCTAATTTTGCATTAAGCACTACTCCTTTATTAAAGGTGAATTAAGGAGAATAATTTGTTAAATTCCAAAGAGCTAGATAAATAATTTATGTAATTAATTCAAAGCATGAATATCTCCAACACTTAACTATAGAAGAAGTGTAAATTAGTAATAAAATTAGATTTTGACAAGCTAATTAATGGAATTTTTTATTAATAGCTGAAGACAAAGGGTTAGAGAAGGGCAAAGAGAAAGTTTGAAGAGTTTTAGTTTATAGCAAGTGAGTAAGAAGAGGTAAGAATTTAATTACTTTGCATATAAATGTATTTCTTACTTTTAATTGTTAAAATTCAATTTATGACTGCAATATTAATATTAGAATGGTATTGGTGGTAAGTTAGATATATATGAGGCAAAATGGGTATTGTTGGTGTAGGAGCTCTGAAATCCCTTTGAGATTGTTTGGTTATTAAGGGAGTTATAGGTCTCTAAATTGTATGAGACTATAGGGAAATTGAACTAGATACTTAAATCTTCACTTCATATGAAGAGAACAACCTATGGTTTTAACATTTAATCTATTGAAATTAAGTTATTTGGGAAAGTTAGTAATTGTCCTAGCATTTTGGACAACCTGTAGTCTTTCTGGGATTTCTTTTGATATAATCATCCAAATGATTTGATTTCTTAAAAACTAGGAACATATGGGAACATAAGTCTAGAAGACCATTTGGGCTAATTTTGAATGGAACTAGTTCAAATAAGCCATGCAAAGTTCAATAGAGAAACTATCCTAGAGAGTTTAAATTTTTTTGAGGGTTAAGGTGGTCAGGATTTTGTGACCACTATAAGGGTGCTCTCTGGATGGTTATTTTGCTAAGAATTGAGGGGCTCATGGTGGGCACAAATGGGTGACCACCATGACCCTTACCTATCTTGGTAGGTCACGGTAGGCAAGAGTTGTGACAACCGTGACCTTAGTTTCTATATGAATAGCAGATTTTTTACAAGGTGTAAGGCCTTAACTTTGATCCTAGTAGAAATATGCATGAGTTAATTGAAATTATAATTGATTAATGTATAACTGTATTAATGAAATTCAGATTAGGGTCATAAAAGGGCAAATTGGTAAATTTATGTTATGCTATTTATATGTATAATTAAAGTATGTTGTTATTAAAGGTGCAATTAAAAGAGAAAAGATAACTTTGGGGGAAATTTAAAAAAAAAAGAAATGAGGGGGCAGATTTTAGAATAAAGGAATTTAGGAGGGAGTTAATTAAAACTTTCCCTTACACATAAATTTCTAGAGGCTGTATGTAAGAGAGAGAAGAGTTGAATGTGGGATTTAAATGGTGGTTTAGTAAGAAACAACAAGAGGAAAAACATAGGATTCATTTCTTCCTTTCTCTCTAAAATTAGGCATTCTTCTCTCTCATCATCTCTCTCAAATTATATTGTTATGTGGTTGATTAAGGGGTTTTAAAGTTGAGTTGTTCAAAGGTAACGTATTCCTCTTTCATCATTATCATCATCTTCTTCTCCTTTGAGTCAAGGGAATTGCATTAGAGGAAATTTTAGATATTTATGATGGAACTATTATTTGTAAAAGATGAAGCTAAAAAGAACAAAGGAAAAGAAGTATTAAAGGATTCAAGGTGGTATATTAGGGATTTCAGCTAAGGTATGGGAACCAAGAACTGATATTGAATTGTATGTGTGAGATTTAAGTAGATTGTGATGACATCAAAGCTAAATTAGGAGACAAGATAATAATTTCTGCATGTGTTTATGTATATAGGTTTAAATGAACTATGAAGCTAAATCCTCAAAATAGAGCAAAAGAAAAATAATGCATGCAAGCTTAAATTCATAAGGAGAACTCATTTTAAATGATATTCCCTATTTTTTGGGTTAAGGTTAACTCTAATGAATCAAAGAAGTAAGAAAACCAATAATCTTTTAGTGACCTTAGTCAAAATTTTTAGAAAAAGGATAATGCTCTATTATATGATTAGCTAAAGAATTAGCATTTAAAATAGATGTATTTTAATTGATTTGTTGATGATTCTTATATAAATGCACGATGTTAAAAATGTCATATACTGAAAGTAAATTTTGAATGAAAAATTATAAACATGCAAGATGAATTTTCTGGGTTTGAGCTAGTGTAATTATGAGCAGAGAAAATGAGTCGAACATTGTCGCACCCACAACCCTCTCGTGCTCACGACAAAGCCCGCCTATTTCTCTATTGATTCTTCTTCTATTTCTTTCTTCACCTGCAAGCCTTTTCTGTCATGTCTGCAATTCCTATTACACTCGCAACCTAATCTTAACAAACTTATTCATTTTCCCTCATTTCTTTTTAAAGCAATTCCTTATTATTTCTAAATACTAACCTATAATATAAACTATTGAAATCTTATCCAACCTAGTATGCATGACTATGATTTTGTGATCTTGTAAGGAGGGAAAGTCAAAGAACTTAAGATTAATTAACAATGAAATGTTGGCACATAATATAGTATAAATACATAGAAATATGATAACACCACATGGTAAAGTTATGTATGAACATGAAGAAACATGTTATATGGCAAACATATGAACAAGCATGTTATTTATTACTTATTTGAGATAACATGAATATGCCTACATGTTCATGCTTATAAAATATCATGTTAAAGTATATGGTTACAGTGTTATATATTTATAGTTACTTGTATTGTTATCTGAGCTTGAATATACATATATATATACACCAAAGATTGTGTATCTTCGTATATGATTTTATATGTGTAAGTTTGTACAGTAAAAGCACAAGCATAATAATTGAAATGTATGTGAACATTGGTAATGCTTGCAAATAAAGTTTAGTTGTGGATAGATAGTCATGCCTATAGGGATAAAGTTGTAGCTGTTGTAGTTCTACCCCATTTGGGTCTATAGTCCGTCCCTATTTGGGATCATAGTTCGATCCTTTTTGGGTCCATAGATTCGATATCTCCAGATTACCATGGTACTTATTACCTACGAGTATTCATATGTCCGATACCTATAGGTATCCATAGTTTTTGTTATCCATTTTAGAACTTAGGAAGGCTAACTATAGGACATGTATTAAATGTATAAATGCTCAGATGTTATCAATGAACCATATGATTATTTCATGCTTATATAATTGTTGAGCTTTGTTTTATTTTCTTAATTATTTACTTTGCTATATTATTATTATTTTTATCATTAAGATTACCATATTATAACTTGATGTAAGATGAGTGTTTGTTGATGATCACTGTGAGTGGTCGTCCATCATGATTTTTTCCCCACTAAGCTTTATAGCTTAGCATGGGTTGTTTATCTATATAGGTCCAGCAATTAAGACTTTTGCTCAAGGACTTATCTTTGCATCAAGAAGGCCAACACAACTCTGGGAAATAAGTTGATGTGGAAAGTTCTTGATTAATATTTTGTATAACTTTGTATTAAGAGTAATATGTATGTAATGCTGTATCTAATATGGAAGGGTTAAGTTGTAATAGGGCAACTTTTGTAATTAAATAATATATGCATGCACATATAATCTGAAGTAATTATTATGTTATATGATATGTATGGGTGTGTGTAAATGAGCTATATAATGTGTATGACAATGTGAAATGAGATAAATCATGTGTACAGTAATAGTAACACCTTTGTGACCACCTTCGCGGTGGGCACAAATTTATGACTACAGCAACCACCCTTGTTGTATGAAAAATTTCACTTGCTCTTCTTCTTCTTTAAATGAGTTGCAAGCTTGATTAATAAATTCAAATGACTATAATAATTTGTTTTTCTTTCACTTGAGCCTAATTTATGATTGATTGAGCTACTTTGTGAAAAATAAATGATTGAAGCACAATGAAAGCTTGAGAACTTGCATTTAAGATTTTTTCACATCAACTTTATTATATTTTATCCATAATAGTTTTTTAATTTAAAGTTTACAAAGTTATCTTACACTTCTAGAGTTGGAATAATAGGTAAATAGGCATGCCTAAAAAGGTTGCAGCTGCTTCTGTTTTGTTTGACACTTCAGTGCCTTCTATTGAGACTATATCTCTTCTATTTAATAGAATCAATTGAACTACTAGTTTGAGGCAATGCCTCTTTTATTTTGATACCTATGGTACCCTCTATTCTATCCCGTTACCCATAAACTATGGACTATAGTAGGCCATTCTAAATGAAATATATAAAGCTATCTAGTGTGTACTTTGATGAGATTTACATTAAGTGTGATGTATGCTTATAAAATTATATCCGAAGGTAAGTATCATAAGTATTATACTAGTTATTTATATTACCTCAAAACTTATTCACTATATTGTTCTTTATTCTATATTCTTTTCTTTCATTTCGTATGTAGTATTTTGACTACTGTAAGTAGTCACTCTACTTACTTTTCTTTATATTACTAAGCTTTATGCTTGGCACGATGGTTTATTCTCTCCATGTAGGTTTTTAAAGGTTCCTCTACGATTGAGACAATCGTAAGGCTAAGGAAGACTCTTCATTTTATAGCTTTTATGTAGAATATTATTTTGTGTTTTAATTAATAAGTAATACATTACATATGTAGGTAATGACTTGTAAACTATATGTAACTATATGAAAGCTGCAATGTGTGTGTGTACTGTCACATTTAGTATGAATGAATAATAGGTTGTGATCATGGTGCTCATTTATTATCATGTTTATATTGGATGTCTGGTTGCATGCTTTATACTCCTCGTGGGGTTAAGGGTGTGACAATACCCCTCTAAATTTTGGGCAAAAATGTTTAAAGGAATAGTAAATCAATATCTCTTAGAGTTTTGGACGAAAAAATTTAGACAAAAACAAAAGGCTAATATTGAAGTATTGAGCAAGAAAATTTAGATAAGAAATAAAAGGCATAAGCCTTAAAATTTTGTGCGAAAAAATTTAGATAAAAAAGGGCTTACCCCTTTGAGTTTTGAGCAAAAATATTTAGAATAATAGAAAAGGGGTACCCTTTAGTGTTTTACGAAAGAAAATTTAAACAAAAATATTGGGGTGCTTAGAGTTTGAAGAGAAAAAATTTATACCAAAAGCAAAAGGGATATCCCTTGGAGTTCTAGGCAAAAACATTTTTTGAATAGTAAAGGATGCCCCTTTAAGTTTTGGATGAAAATATTTAAAAGAATGGCAAAAAGGTACCTTGAAGCTTTGGCCAAAAAAAAATTATATCAAAGCAAAGAGTACCTCTTTACTTCATCAAAATCTTTTTGCCCAAAATTCTAAATGGTACCCCTTTGTTATTCATCAAAACCTTTTTGCCCTAAATTCCAAGGGGTATTCCTTTGTTTTGCTCTAAATTTTTTCATCCAAAACTACAATTGTAACACTTTATTTTTTTATAAGTTATTTTACTCAAAAATCCAAAAGGTAACTCTTTTCTTTTCTTCTAATTTTTTTAACAAAAGACCAAAGGGTACCCTTTCACTATTGCTTTGAATTTTTTGTCACGAAAGTTCAAAGGGTATCTTATTTCTTAATTTTTCCATAAATTTTTCAATCAAAAAACCAAATTGTATTCCTATGCTATTTC
Source organism: Excoecaria agallocha (assembly GCA_037975025.1). Taxonomy (NCBI): domain Eukaryota; kingdom Viridiplantae; phylum Streptophyta; class Magnoliopsida; order Malpighiales; family Euphorbiaceae; genus Excoecaria; species Excoecaria agallocha. Next base: position 72,203,808 of record CM075808.1, read on the forward strand.
TTTAAATTTTTTTGCATGAAACTCCTAGGAATACATATTTGCTTTTTTCAATTTTTTTTGTGTGTTTTAACTCTATTACCTTTACTATTCTTGCAAATTGTTTCGCTGAAAACAATAAGGGATACCGCTTTGCTTTTTTCTCAAAATCTTTCACCCAAAACTTCAAGTGTACCATTTTGCTTTTTCTCTAAGTTATTTTTCTCAAAAATCCAAAATATATGTCTTTGCTTTCTCCCAATTGTGTTTCCTTAAATAGCAATAGGTGTCCATTTGCTATTGCTCCAAATTTTTTCACTCAAAAGTCTAAGAGGTACCTTTTTTTATTTTCCTCTAAAATTTTTTCGACCAAAACTCTTAAATGTACCATTTGGCTTATTGTCTAAAATGTTTTACCCAAAACTCTGAGTGGTGCCCATTTGCTTTTTGTTTAAATTTCTTCACCCAAAGCTGCATAGACTACTTTTTACTATGTCTCTAAATATTTTCACTAAAAACTCCAAGGGATACATCTTTGATATTCTTTTCAATATTTTTGCTTAAAATTTAAAGGCATACCTTTTTGCTACATATTAAAAATTTTCTTCCAAAACTCCAATGGATACCCTTTGCTTTTCTCTAATTTTTTCACACAAAATCCCAAGTATACCATTTTCATTTTCACTAAGTTATTTTACACAAAAATCCAAAAGTTACCTCTTCACTTTTTCTATAAATATTTTCCACCAAAACTCCAAAGGGTGGGTACACGTTTGCTATTACTCTAAATTTTTTCATATAAAACTTCAAAAGGTACCCTTTTAATCTCTCAAACTTTTTTCACCAAAACTCCTTATGGATACCCTTTTGATTTTTGTTTATATTTTTTTTGTCCAAAACTTTAAGAGGTACCCATTTGCATTTTATCTAAATTTTTTTTGTCCAAAATGCAAGAGGTGTCCATTTTCTATTCCACTAAATAATTTATCCCAAAACTTAAAAGAGTATCATTTTGTTATTCTTCAAAATTGTTTCGCCCAAAACTCCAAGGTGTACCTATTTGAAATTCCACTAAATATTCTCGTTCAAAACTCAGAGGGATACATCTTTGCTGTTAATCAAAATATTTTTGCCCAAAAGTCCAAAGGATACCCTTTTTTCTTTTCTCTAAACTTTTTCATCCAAAAATCCAATTACACCACTTTGCTTTATCTTTGAGTTATTTTGGTCAAAAATCCAAAAAACATCTCTTTGCTTTTCCTCTAAATTTTTTTTCAAAGCATTAAGGGGTACACATTTGTTACTACTCTGAATTTTTTGATAAAAGTCCAAAGGGTACCTTTTTGCTGTTTCTCTAAATTTTTTGGTTAAAAAGACCATAAGTTACCCTTTTGCTATTCTGTTAAATATTTTTATTTCAAAACCTAGATGGGTACCCATTTGCTACTTTCAAAATTTTTTGGTTCAAAACTCCAAACAGGACCATTTTACCTTTTTGTTATCAATTTTTTGTTCCAAACATCAAATTGTACCCTTATGTTATTACTCTAAATTTTTTCTCATAAAAAACTCCAAAGGGTATATATTTACTATTTTTTAAAAAAAAATTTTGCTCAAAATTCTAAGGGGTTAACCCTTGACTATTCTTGTAAATTTTTTGCTCAAAACTCCAAGTGGCATTCCTTTTTTATTTCATCAAATATTTTTGTCCAAAACACCGAAAGATACCCTTCTATTTTTTTAGCTAAATTTTTTCACTCAAAACTCCATTGAGTACTCTTACTATTCTTCTAAGTATTTTCGCCAAAAACTCTATAAGGTACCCCTTTGCTACTACTCTAAATAAATTTTTCCAAAATACAAAAAGATAACCCTTTGCTACTTATTAAAATTTTTTTGCCCAAACTCCAAGGAGTAATTTTTTTCTTTTCTCTAATTTGTTTTCGCTCAAAACTCCAAGTATACCATTTGCTATTTCTCTAAGTCATTTCGCTCAAAAAATACAAAAAGCAACTCTTTGCTTTTCTTACAAATTTTTTCAACAAAACTCCAAAAGGTATCCATTTACTAATCTTCTAAATTTTTCACAAAATACCAAGAAGTATCCTTTTTTGATTTCTCTAAATTTTTGTTTACTAAAACTCTTAGTGGGTACCTCTTTGCTACTTATCAAAATTTTTTTGCCCAAAATTTCAAGAGGTACCATTTTCTTATTTGATCAAAATGTTTTTGGCCAAAACTCTAAGGGTTATCCCTTTTACTTTCTATCTAAATTTTTCACCCAAAACTCCCAAGAGTACTCTTTACTATTACTCTAAATTTTTTCACCCAAAACTTTAAAGGGTACCCCTTCTCTATTCTTATATATTTTTTTGCCCAAAATTCAAAAGGTTACTCTTTTGCTATTTTTCAAAATTATTTTTCCTAAAACTCCAAGGTGTATCCTTTGCCATTTCACTAAATATTTTTTCCCAAAACTAAGAGGTCTGCCCTTTTACTATTCATCAAAATTTTTTTGCCCAAAAGTTCAAGGGATACCCTTTCGCTTTTCTGTAAATTTTTTTCCCAAAACTCCAATTGTACCACTATACCTTTTCTATAAGTTATTTTGCTCAAAAATCCAACAAATACTTTTTTGCTTTTCCTCTAAATTTTTTAACCAAACCACCAAAGGGTGCCTCTTTGTTATTAGTCTAAATTTTTTTGAATAAAAGTCAAAGGGGCATTTTTTTTGCTTTTCCTTTAAGTTTTTTTTTTTGTCAAAAACACAAGGGGATACCTTTTTACTATTCATCTAAATATTTTCGTCAAAACTCAGAGCAGTACCATTTATTATTCATCAAAATTTTTTTATCCAAAACTCTAAAGGGCACCCTTTTGCCTTTTCTGTAAATTTTTACGTCCTAAACACCAAGTTGTACCCTTATGCTATTACTCTAATTTTTTTCGCGCAAAACTTCATAAAGTAAACATTTATTTTTCTCTAAATTCTTTTATTTGAAACTTTAAGGGGTTAACCCTTTATTATTTCCATAAAGTTTTTCACCCAAAATTCCAAGAGATATTTTTTTCTATTTAGTCAATTTTGCCCAAAACTTTAAAGGGTACCTATTAGCTTTTTGTTTAAATTTTTGCACCTAAAATTCCATGGAGTACTCTTTACTGTTCCTCTAAATATTTTCATCCAAACTCCAATGGGTAATTTTTTTACTATTCCACTAAATATTTCGTCCAAAACATAGAGGAATATCCCTTTAGTTTGCTATTTATCAATTTTATTTTGCCAAAACTCCAAGTGGTACTATTTTCGTTTCTATAAATTTTTTTGTCCAAAACTCCAAGTGTACCATTTGCTTTTTGTTCCAAGTCATTTTTCTCAAAAATCAAAAACATTTCTCTTTACTTTTTCTCCAAGTATTTTCAACCAAAATTCTAAAGGGTATCCCTTTAGTATTTCCCTAAATTTTTTCGCATAAAATTCCAAGAGTTACTACTTTTTTATTTCTCTAAATTTTTTTGGCCAAAACTCTTAGTATATACCGTTTTGCTAATTATTAATTTTTTTTTGCCTAAAACTCAGAGGGCCAAGAGGTACCTTTTTTTTATTTCTCTAATCTTTTTTTACCAAAACTCCTAGTATATCATTACAAAAAAATGGATTTTATCGATGGATTTTACCAACGGAAACATAATCCGTAAGTAAAAGTAAGCTATTACCGATGAATTACCGACCGAACTTACAGTGCGTAGATAAAAAAATGAATTTTGATAAACGACGATATTTTTACCGACGAAAATGATAATTCGTCGGTATTATTGGCGGAAAAGTTGGAACCACCATTAGCAACCGATTCACCGACGGTTACATCCGTTGGTAACTAATTTTATCATTTAATTTATGTAGCGACGAAATTTTCGTAGGTAATATAAGCATTTTTATATTTACTGACGGATATTGCGACGGATTTATATATTGTCGGTAAATAAATGCATGAAATTTTTAAGGTTAAGGATTATAGTTTTTGCTATGGTTTCATGTCATCAGTAAGCTGTCGCTAATGTTTTAATAAAATATTTTATATTTGATGTTAATAAAATATTTAAGAAAATATTTTAGGGCTTAAAGATCCCTAATGGTCTGAGATCCCTTTTTCTAAGTAGATCAGTCTTGAAAATAATATTTTAGCCTATGATAGAATATAGAATTATAAAAGAACAACAATTCTAATAATTTAATAAACATATTTGATCAATTTGTAACGCCCCAAAAGTTGAATTGACTGAGAATATATTGTTTATATGTGTAAGTAGTATTTTGGATACCAGGTAATAAGGAGTAAAATAAAAAAATGTATTAAATGTATACTAAATTTATCAAAGTGACAAGTTTTTATGATATTTTTTTTTGAAAAAAAATTGATAATTTGATAAGACGGATAAAGTATTACTCTATTAATTATTTATTATTTAGTAGTTATATAAAGACAAAATATATAATAAATATTTTTTGAAATATAAAACTGTAACGTACTTCAGGTGGAAAAAATCTATAAAAATTTAAAATTTATTTTTATTTTCTGACTTTAATTTAAAATCATGAAATTATAAAATTTATTTTAAGTCAATTAATTAATTAAATTATAAGTTAATCTAAACTAAATTCATGTAAATTTTTATTTTGTGACTATATTAATAATAGATTTTTCTTATATATTATTTATTAATTTTTATTTAATTTATATCCTTATTTTTAATTATTTACATATTTGACCTTCCCTATAAATACTTTAGTAAAAATCCTAATTTCTTTCTCCAGCATTTTCTCTCTTCCCCTAGTCCTTCACAGCCGCTCCTCCCTCTCAACCCTAATTTCATTCCCCATTTCTTCATTTTTTCCCTTTAAATCCCACTCATCGAGGGCAAAAGGGCAGCAGAGGATGTTAAAGTTGCAACTCAGTAGTTGTGCATCTGGAAGTATAAAGATGAAAAGGTTTAGAAAGCACAAGTCATCACCTTCGATCGCCCCTCTAACATTCTCTTACTTCATATCCTTTTTTGTTATTCTGCTTAGTTATTGCTTTCTCCTTTTTTTAATAACCCTAATTTGGTTGGTGCTTTGTTTTCTTTTTGGAAATTTCTTAACTTCTTTTTATTGCACAGGAAGGATTGAAATTTGGACCTAGGAGAAATATAAGATTTTTGAAAGCTAATTATATAAAAGAGTTTTCATTCCTGGGTCAAGCCAAGGATCCACTCAATGTCAAGTGGTGTTATATTGATCTTCATAGTCTTCAAGCTAAAGAGGTTTATAACCCAATTTTGGACTCTTTTTTTGCCCTTTCCTTCAGTGATTTTTGCTTCTCTGGTTAGTGTGTCTAGTTTTTGAGGATACAGATTGAATTGCAGGCAGGCTGAAGTAGAAGCAGAGAGGATTGGAGTTGGCGTTACTACTGAAGCTCAGAATATCTTTGATGCCTTGTCTAAGACGTATGTGGCTTACCCTAATTCTATGCTTCTATGCTTGTCTAAAGCATATTTACGTTGCTCATTATATGCCAACCATGGAATTCGCTAGCCACAAAGTTTCTTGATTTTTATTTCAGCACCGAATTTTAGAATACAGAGTTGACTGGGGCCCTCCTTTTCCTGTATGTATCAGCAAGGATGGTTAGGTTAGGTCCCTCTCCTTTTCTTTTTTCCACATTTAGTGTGTGTATATGTATATATTTATAGTTATGCTAATAAATAGTATCTAATTATATGAAGTAGCAGGCATGTTAGTCTATTTCAGACAGTACTTGAATTACTCTTAAGGATTTTGGTTTTATAGTTGTAATGTTAAATTCTTCGTATGTCGCTGGTATTTGATAAGTTTACCATCACGTCATGGTCCTGAATTGGGCATGCTTCTATGTGTCAACCGTGTAAGTTATAAGACGTGGGTTTTTCTTATGTCAATTTTTATTACAGCTGTTGAAAAATTTATAAAAGATGCAGCAGCTTAAAGTCATTTATTTGACCCAATTTAGCTGAGCAGCTTAAAGTCATTTTAAGGATTCACTTTTTAGTTTGATTCTTTATTGCCTTTCATTCCCTGACTCTTTTTTTTTTGCTATGGTCAAGTCCTGTTCAAATGGAGACTCTGCCCTTGGATCTCCTATTTGGTAAAGAGGAACTTGATTTTTCTGGGCTTGTCATTTGCCAAGTCCTGTTCAAATGGAGACTCTCATTGTAGCATTTGCATCTATTGTCTTTGTTAGATAATGTTGACAACTCATTTGATTAAGATAAAATTCACTCTGTTTTATCACTTGTATTTGTATTTTAGTTAACCCCTTCTTCTCCTCCTTAGCTTACCAGCTTATCTCTGTATATTCAGCCCTTATTTTGTGCAGTACTTCAGCCCTTATTTGTGCAGTAGTTCTCACAGTCTTGAAGTTTATTTATTGAAATATTAGAGTGGAAATTCAGCCTCCATTTTTTGTTGATCTAATTTGGCTTATACATGGCTAGGTTGTTGATTTAAGTCTATGAACTGATATATTTTGTTAATGAACTAATTGCATCCTGTATTAACACTGCTTCTTATGAACAATTGCTCAATATCTTAAATGAAATTATGTTGACTCAATTTGAGTTTATATATATATATATATATATATATATATATATATATATATATATATATATATATATAGAGAGAGAGAGAGTTGTGTGGCATCTGCAACCTTAATCTTATACAATACCTACTCTTGTCAACTATGTTCTGTCGTAATAAATTGATCATTTTTTTTGTACTTTAGGCTTTGTAGGGTAGCAGTAATTCTTTAATGGTTTTTCTTTTAGTTCCACTAGCTAATGCATGAGCCTTTAACTTAGCTTTCAATTAATGTATCTTAAATAATGAATTTTTATACTTTTTCAATTTTCCACTGTTATTTCTCATAAAATTACAATTTTATTAGTAATTAAGCATAACTCTATAAGTAATTAAGCATAATTGTCATTTTAGTTTTCGATAAGTAACTCTATAAGTAATAACTCTATAAGTAATTAAGCATAACTCTATAAGTAATTAAGCATAACTGCCATTTCAGTTTTCCAATGTCATTTCTCGTAGAATTACAATTCTAATAATGGCAATTCTATAGGTTAGTTCTTGTATGCTTATCACAAATTGAAATAAGACTTAAATTCTATAATTCACTGACAAATTAAGCTAATATGAAGACCTCACAATGGCAAGCATATCTCTCATGGCCTTGCATATCTCAAAACTATAGTTTAATTAATAGCGTAGTAGCACTGCACTACATTTTTTTTTCCTTTGCTAGGCACATACACCTGGCTTTATGCTACTTCTTATCTTCAATTTGTATCCATGTTTTCTTTCAAGACCATTTATCTGAACAAAAAGATACTTGACGTAGGTACTATAGGATCAAATCTATTTGAAATATTTTTGTTGATTAGAAAGCTTATTAGGAGAACATGACCATTTTCTTTTGCTAGGCACAAGAACTTGTGAGGATGTTTTCACCTGCACACTTAAAATTACTTGTCCCTTATGTGGCTGTGTATTAGTCAATCACCTGGTAGCTTGCTAATACTGCCTTAAATTGACAGGAACAACTTAACATTAATGACAAATTTGTACTTATCCTTTTTTCTGATGTTATCTTCCTATTTTCCAAAATGACATTGACTTATCTTTTGATGCTCTTTGAGAAAAAAATAAAAGAAATATAATGTTTATATAGTGTTTTGTTTTTATGATGATTCAATTATGGCAATCTAATTACATATTTTACCAAAGTCAATGCTCAATATTTCTATATGTTACTCCCAGTGCTTTTTATTTGTTAGAAAAACAATAAACTGAAAATACTTATGCTAGATATGAACAAGAAAGAGAAAAAACAATTCTCTATTGAAAAATATCTTTACTATTTCTATGATTGCCATTGGTTTTGCAGTTTGCTTACTTAAGAGCTCATCAGTTGACGATGATCTTACGACCTAAAGAATGACCTTTCTCCAAGACCTAAAGGACCTTTTTGGTAGTTCAAAGGTATAAATTAGGCTGATATAGAACAATGAGAAGATTAAAGCCTCTTATTAACAGCTAAATTGTCATTTTCTTCTTACTTAAACATGTTATATATTTTTATTATTGTCGTTCATCTTTAAATTAGAATTAGATAATTTTCACAGTATTGCAAGACATTGTGTACAATATTGATATTATTTGTACATTAATTATAATATATACATGTTTTTTGAATATTAAAATTGTTAATTCATATATGTTTTTAATTTTAATTTTAATTTTTTTGTATTGAATGTATTGTGCCTATTTTTGCTTTTACGAACAGGAAATATATAATTTTAAAAAAAATTGAAAAAAAAATAAATAATTCAATTTTACGGACAAAATACCGATGGATATATCCGTCTCTATTTTTCTGAAATAAATTAATATTTTTATTAATCAACTTTTCCGACGGAAAAGTCAAACCGACAAAATATCCGACGGATTTATTAACCAAACTACCTACGGAATTTTTTTGTGTTTCCGTCGGTACCTCTTACCAACGGATTTTTTCGTCGGTAATTTGGTACCTACGAGCGTTTATCCGTCGGTAATCCATAAAAAAAACGTCGATAAGTCCTTTTCCGTCGGTAAAATCACTTTTTTTTGTAGTGTATACAGTTTTGCTAGTTATTAAAATTTTTTTGCCTAAAACTCAAAAGAGTACCTATTTACGTTTATTCAAATTTTTTTGTCCAAAAATTCTAGTGGTACCCCTTTCCTATTTCATCAAAATACTTTTACCTGAAACTCTAAAGGGTATTCTTTTGATTTCAATCTAAATTTTTTCGTTCAAAACTCTAAGAAGTACTTTTTATTACTTCCCTAAATTTTTTCGCCTAAAACTCCAAGGGGTATCCCTTTTTCATTCCTGTATATATTTGTGTCCAAAACTCAAAGTGATATCCCTTTACTAGTCTTCAAAATTCTTTTATCCAAAACTCTAGGTGCTACATTGCACTAATTATTTTTTGTCCAAAACTCAAAATAGTACCTTTTTGCTATTCCTCAAAATTTTTTTGCCCCAAAATCCAAAGGAAACCCCTTTGCTTTTCTCTAAATTTTTTTTGACTAAAACTCCAATTGTACCACTTTGCTTTATCTCTAACTTATTTCCCTCAAAAATCTATAAAGTACCTCTTTATTTTTCCTCTAAATTTTGTGACCCAAACACCAAGGGTACTATTTTGCTATTACTATGAATTTTTTTTGCACAAAAGTCTAAGAGATATCTTTTTTCTTTTCATTTAATTTTTTTCGTCAAAAATACCAAAAGGGGCACCCATTAGCTATTTATCAAAACTTTTTTTTACAAAATTTCCAGCAATAAATTGCGATTAATAAGATAATATTAATAGGAGTACAATAGACAATTTATAGGTTAACCATAATATAAAAAAAAAAATAGACAATATTTTGGAACACACTAAAAAGAAAAGATGGACGAAAATTATGGAAGCGAGTGGAAAGTTTAATCTATAGAGCTAATCCGAAGACAGATTCATTTTTCAGATAATCTAGGAAGGCAGTGAGATTAGAGACTGCTCTTAAACTAGCTTCTTCTCCCATTGTCCTCTGGTATAACCTCATTAACCTGTTTTCCATGTCGTTATCATCCATAACCTTCCTCAAGCTCTCTTCAACATCTTCCTGAGCAAACCCATGGATCCTTACTCCAATTTTCCATTTTTGGACAATATAGGCACAATTGAGAAACTGATCCCCGGCAACTGGATAGCATAAGAGACGTTTTTTGCATCGAATAGCCTCCATGGTTGAATTCCATCCACAATGAGTAAGATAGCAACCTACTGCTTTGTGCTGCAAAATCTCCAATTGAGGTGCCCATGAAACTATTTTCCCTTGTTTTATTACTCTTTCGATGTATCCTGCTGGTAACCCATTTCTCCATTCACGACGAAGCACCCATATAAATGGCTGTTTAATTGCTTCAAGTGTTAATGCTAGGCTTCTCACTTTTCCTTCTCCAATTGGGCTAACCCAACTCCCAAATGATATGTACATAACTGAGTTGTTCTTTTGTCTGTCTAACCATTGCAATGAGCTCCTGTCTTCTTCCCAGAAGCAAGGGTTCTTGATTATTTCATGCATATTTAAGGCTCCAACCTGGAATACAAGTGACCTACAATTTAGATCATTAAGACAATAATCCTCGTCAAAAGAGTTCATCAGAATCCATCTAACATTTCTTGATCGATCCAAGCTTCTTGTCCAAAACTTGAATCTTGCTTTCCTTGCTGCTTGGTTTCCGATTAACCATGGAAGATCATCACTGCATATTGATGGCGCATCATTTGGCAAGCAGCATATTGGGCCTGGACGTTCAGGATTTCCTGCCATATGCCAAATATTTAAAATAAGACGGTCGCAGTTTTAAGTCAGGAAAATAAAACGTATAATTTTTTAATAAGTTGCCCTAAATTTGTTGTATTCATTGAGATTATTGTGGACCATCTCTTCGTTAAAAAAAATTAATAATTATATGCAATTGTACAATGATGAATTCGACACACTCAAAATAGCTAAATTTGAGAATTATTAGTTGTGTCATTATATTTTATTCTTAATTTTTATGTGGGTCCATTATATTTCATTGCGAGGTTAAATTAAAGAAATTTTTGAAAAAATAAGTAAATTTATATGGTAAACATTTTCATTTTTTCCTAATTGACAAGGTCACTTGACCCCACTAGTTGAATGTTAAATACACTCGCATCAGAGATTAATTTCAGACTATTCTATTTTTAATAGGAATGCAAAATACTTGGATTTAAAAAAAATATTTTAAAGAAAGTCACTTTAAACGAATTTTGAAAGAATTTTTATTGAAAATTTTTATTGGCCGCCACATCAGCATTTTACATAAAATGCACATCACGTTAGTCAGAATATCACGAACAATAAGGACCGAAAGCCAAATAACAAAACAGAATAAATCAAATAAATTTTTGTTAGGTCGGTTCAATTCTATCGGTTCTAAATTTTATGGATTTTTTTATTGAATTTTAAATATTTATGAATCCATAAATTAAATTAATATTTTTCACTAAAATAAAACCATTTAAATTAACTAAAACAGAAATAATAGATATAAATTCATCATATTTTATTCTTAATAAATATTAATCAAAATTAAATATAAAATAAAAATTTAAATTATCAAATCAAACATAAATTCAAGTCAATAATGCAGCACATGCACTACCGAGTTGTGAAATACAATTCAAGAATTATGATTGACATTTTAACTTAAATGTCAGGTTCACTCCCCACAAGTTTATTTAAGAAGCAAAATTATTGTATAATGGAATCAAAAGATTTTTTTAACAAAAAACAAGAAAAGTGTTTTTTTTAATTTATCTATATATTTTCCATGTAGAAAAAACAAAAATATCAATATATGAAATAAATTATAAAATGCATTTTCACTAATTCGGTAGGGACTGTCTATTCTTTTTTAAAAATTTTATGGACCATAATGAACTGAAACGAATGAACTATAATTTTAATTTGGTTCAAAATCGAATCAATTAAAACTTGAAAAAACAAAATTAAATAAACCAAAATTCATTCAATTCAATTTGATTTTTTTGTTGGATTTGATTATTTTTTAGATTTTTGATTGTTTGACCCGGGAATTTTGGTGGCTTACTTAAATATATGGCATTTGTCAAACGGAATTACGTAAAAACTCAATAGTATAGACTAAATAAATAACAGGATTAATACAATTTTAGTTTGACCAAATTGATAATTTTCGGACATTGTGTCATTTCAATTTTTAAATAACCACTCATTTCTTTAAACTATCAATTTTTGTTATTGCCATATATCTCAAAATACTAATGTAAAATTCTTTTTCCCATGAGAAAAAAATGTGTCATGTGTCTCCTTCTCATTGTAAAAAAAAAAAAAAAATTTCACAAAAAAATTTATTGTCTATAAAAATTAAAAGTTTTACGTATAGAAAGTCAAAAGGCTTTAAAAAGAATTATGTAAACAGAATAACCAACAAAAAGTAATATAAATTTAATATTCTTTTAAAATTTAAACTGACTTAATTTTTCAATTAGTAATTTATTTGTATTAGGTAGGCCTTACATAGAATTGCGTATCCAACTGCCCCGCGCAGCCCCTTCAATAATTTTTGCGAATTTGGACATGTGTTTTATTAATAAATCGATTCAATCCAATCTGTTCGACAACTGACTTATTAACAGGCAAATTTGATCTTTACTTACTTTTGTAGTTTTTTTTTTTTTTCATTATTGCTAATAAGTTATACCTTTTCCATTAATTATTACACCAAAAAGAAAAGGAGCAAAGAGTTGGAAAGTTTACCAGAATCAGAAATAATTCCAGTTCTGATCATATCCGGGATGGCAGAAATCAAATAGAAAGTGGGAAGCGTGGCAGGCCAGAAACCAGCGACAGGGACTCCGCATCGACGAGCTACTTCAATGGCAGATGAGGCTAGCAAATCAACAATCATGCACAAAACTTGTTCATCTTCTTCGCAGAATTTACGAACCAAACGTTCCAGGGTAACAGGGATGCTGTGTTCCATAGCTTTTTCGATAGCAAAGAAGTCAGGAGATGGTTGGTTCTGAATGCCATCTGGTATTGAAATGCAAACAACTTGGGCCTTGGGATCCATGCTAGATATGATTCTATGGTGAATAAACTCCTGCATCATCATCACTGGCTCATGTCCATGATTGACCAAAGCTAAAGCTAGCTTCATCATGGGATTCACATGACCCTGTGCTGGGTATGGCACTAGAATGACTTTGGACCTTTTTATCAGCATCTTCTTCGTATTATTTCCCATTTTCTAATTTGCTTGGGTACGTTATCAAAGTCCAGTGCCTATCCATATAGAGAGGCAGCTGCCCAACAGTGTCGAGTCAACTAATAGCACGTGCGTCATTGTTCTCGATATTTTTAAGTTTAGCTTTGGTTAAACTTTATTTTTTAAATTGTCGGCAGATCAATGTGATCCTCGTTCACCACTTACTTTGTGCCAATTTAATGTGATGGGAAATGGTTTAAGGTTAGCCACTGATATGATTTTTCTAGAAGCTTAAATATCGTAAGTATACGATGTATCGGTTATAGTACTTCAGATATCGATCCCACGAGTAAATGTTGATTTTAATCACCCACTATTACTACTCAATTTTAATCTTGTTTACGATGTTCAAAAGTAAAAATTAATTCTAACTACTCTATTGCATAAATTAATTAAATCATAGAAAAGTATAATCAAAGAAAACAATAAATATTATGAAACTAAATAATCATGCATTTGATACCATTATTTTAATTATAATTTTTAATTTTATTAGTAAGCCAAGTTGGAATAAATTTCTAATCCACTCTCTCGACATGTATTAGAATGCCTAAAACATGCAATTAAAGTACTAATTCTCAACTCTTGTTAATGAACCAAATAATTTTAATAACACATTTTAAGATTATCTACCAACCTATAGCAATTATCTCCACATATGATCTCTCAAACTATATTTTGATAATGAATTTTCTATCAACTTTCAATAAGACATTGCTCTCGCTGACTCCCTTATTTATGACCATTATGTTAATTTTTAGAAAAGGAATTGCACATCTAAGGTCGTCTTCCTTAACTTATAAAGATACTTATAAACTTTTAATAGAAAATATTACAATCAAAGATCAATATTATAAATGAAAATAGAAATTTGTTCATATATAATCAAATGCTAAACATAATATTCATTTTAAAGATTACAAGGAAGAAAAAATAAATTAAGAACAAGAAGAAGGGGATCTCTCAACCCTTTTCCCTTCACACAAGTTGTCTTCTTCCTTGCTTTTTATCTCCTTCTTCAAATCATGAAAATAAAAAATTGCTATTGTTCTCAAGATCACAAATTAAATTCCAAAATTATTCATTATCAAAATTCTGTTCACTTGGCATATATATGCCTCTCTAAAAGATATGACCCTTCAAGATAACTTTTCACAAAAGTTGTATTTTGTGGAGAAAAGTTACATCTCTTCATAAATTTTAACTCCTCATCCACACTGTGTCGTGCTCGCGACAAGACACGCCCTTGCTTGGCTGGCTCCGCTGGTTGTCGCGAGCTCTCCTCCTTTGTTGCCCTCGCAACAAGGCACGCTGCTTTCCTTGCTTTCTTCCCCATTTGCTGTCGTGACCTCGCCTCCTTGTCGTGCTCGCGACAATCCCTTTGTAGCTTACATGGCTTTCTTCTTCCACTTGATCCCTTTAATCTTTAAATCATTCCCTTCTCCTATAAAACAAATAAAACAACCACACACACACAAAACACATAAAAGTAACAAAATATAGATAAAATACCAAAATAATAAACACAATACTAAACAAAACCATACATTAACACACAATATTTATGAGCTTTTCAAGCTCATATCAATTCCCCACACTTGAACTTTTGCTTGTCCTCAAGCAAAAACTCAAAATGCTATAAACCATCAAAGCTCAAACATTTAATTAAAACATAAAACATGGAATATGGAGTTGTCCTTCTTAAGGTTCTCACAAATTAACACATGCAAGGTTTCTTTAACATATTAATTATTAAGTCAATGTCAACAAATACCAAAACAAAATCTTGGATCTATAAGGTTTAATATTCATATGCCCTCAATAAGATAAATAAGAGAATGCAAAGTACAATTATATAATGCTCTTAAAAACCCTATCTCTTATAACATGTACTCTACCCTAGCAAATAATACAAAATGTAGAGTTGTTCTCACATAATGTGTGCCTTACACCACTCAAGTGTTTAATGGATAGTGTTTAACTCATATTTCCTCTTGTACCACCACATACCATAAGCTTGTATTAAATAAAAATCTCCATCACTAGCATAAAATGATGCACAAAATCAAAAAGGTCTTTAAAGGGTTATAGCTTGGCTTAGGTTAGGGTAGGAATACTTTTGGGATAAGTAGCTCATGTATGTGAAAAAATATAGCAAATACTCAAACAAGTAAGACTTTATATTGCAGAAATTGCACTAAAACATGATATCTATCCTTACTAATGAAATTCCTATAATCCCTTACAATGATTCTTCAATTTCCACTAGTATTCACCTAAGCTCAACTTCAACTAGTTGCTTCTCTTACTTTTATTTTCTTTTTAAGGCTCAACTCATGAAAATAAAAGCTAAGTGCTAAAAAATTGCTATTGTTCTCAAGATCACAAATTAAATTTCAAAATTATTCATTATCAAAATTATGTTCACTTGGCATATATATGCCTCTCTATAAGATATGACCCTTCAAGATAACTTTTCATAAAAGTTGTATTTTATGGAGAAAAGTTACATCTCTTCATAAATTTTAACTCCTCATCCACACTGTGTCGTGCTCGCGACTCCTGTTCGCGCTCGCGACAAGACACGCCCTTGCTTGGCTGGCTCCGTTGGTTGTCGCGAGCTCTCCTCCTTTGTCGCCCTCGCAACAAGGCACGCTGCTTTCCTTGCTCTCTTCCCCATTTGCTGTCGCGACCTCGCCTCCTTGTCGCGCTCGCGACAATCCCTTTGTAGCTTACATGGCTTTCTTCTTCCACTTGATCCCTTTTTTTTTCTTCTTCTTCTTTTTTTTCATATATGGAAATACTAGTGGCTTTAAACTTAGGGATCAAAAAGGATTCATACCATGCTTATAAAATTTCAATACTATATCCTACTCATCAAAGCATTACTATATCTTCCACATAAGGGTTCAAAAAGAAAGTTTTAATTTACTTTAAAATGGATGTAGGCTCAACATAAGCTCATGAATAAAATGGTTATAGGCTCAAAATGGCTACCTAAAGTCAAAAGGGTAAGTTTTTAAAGCAAGCCAAAATGGTGTATTCTAAGTGCCCTTATCATTTTTCATGCACATCTCATACTAAATGTGATCTCAAAAATTATCCAACACAAGTTCTAGAGTAATGAATGCAAGAGGAATTCTCTCAACAAGACAATGTTAAGGCTCAAAAGCTTACCATGGCTATGACAAAACTCTAAATCATGCAAAACTCACTATTCTAAAGCACATATTTGAAGAAACTTGGCTTAAAAGAACTATATACCAAAGTACTTTACCTAAACATGCCTATCCATAGAAGCATAATCATATTAAAACTAAAGATCCTTAATTCTAAGCTAGTAGATGTATCCAATAGACTTATAATTAACATGTAAAGATTAATCACATATGTTAATAAGCAATAACCTCACAAGGAATAACTCCATAACACAACTTAACATAAAGCATAAGGAATTTAAAACTAAACCTATATGCAAACTAACAACTAGCTTCCCCACATTTAAAAGACACAATGTCCTCATTGTGTAAGGAAGACTCCACAAGAACAACACATATAACACAAACAAACACTTAATAAAAACAAACACAAACAAAAGAAAAACTTAAAATCGGAGAGAGGAACATTACTGAGATGGTCCACTTAGGGACCCCGGTAGAGAAGGAGTGAAAGGAATATTCTGATGGCAGAAGAATGAAAGAAGCTTGCGGCTGAGGTTCTTATGACTTTTGTGCATTTGTTTGACATTTGCCTCAAGGGAATCCATCTGGGCCACCATGCTTTGATTTGTAGCCTCAATCCCATCCAAACGAGCCATGACTCGCTGCAAACCAGCAACTTCCTCTTGTTCAGCACCGACACTTGGCTCATCCCTAGCATCTCCACCCATACCAAAATCACTAGCTGGTGCAGCTTCATCGTCATCATCAGCATCATCTGAATCACCAGATGCAGCAGCAGTAGACGTTTCAGGTGCTTTCCCTTTTTCTTTGGCTCGACTAGTACCCGTTTCCTGCGCAAAATGTGATAAAAAACTGCGAAGGCCAAGCTCCTCTATCTAAAACATGGGAGTTACGCAGATAACAGATATCCATTAAAGTCACACGCTCATTTTCATCGAACACAAAATTGCCTAAGTCACCTAAACACCCTAAAATGATGTCGGTTACCATGTGATACATGCCTACTGTTTTAGTTTTGGCAATGGATGCATGGTATAACCCATCAAAAATAAAATCTATTGAACATGGTGTTTTACATAACATTAACAAATCAAGCACAAACAAGTCTTTGGTTTGCACCTTTGTGCTTTCTAAACGTCCAAATAAGGCATGGCATAAATATTTATGAAATAAAAATAAACCATTATCCTTAATAAGTCTATTAGAGGCATTTTTATTATTGAATTCATGCAAACCAGTGAGTGTTGTCCAAATTGGCCGGTGATCAAACAAATTGGAATTAAAACGTTTTCCTTTCAAAGGAAAACCAAACCAATCATGCATTTCTTCAAAACCAAATATAAACTCAGCACCCTGATGTCTAAATTTAAATTGAGTTTTTTTATTGTCTATATAGGCCAATGTAACAAAAAATTCCACAGCCCAATCCCTCATAATAGGCAAATTCATGACAGAAAATTTCTCCCATTTCATGTATTTGATATACTTATCAAATTGAGCAGTTAAACCTAAATCCTTAATCAACTCACTGTCTAAATGCAACATGCCCACATATGTTTTGGTGTTAAAAAACTGAAACTTTTTTCCTTCTTCTTCAGAGTATATAGGGAAGGGACACTCAAACCTGGCTTGAAGATACTCAAAAGGTGGTGTTGGCGGAAAACTTGGCTCTGCAACTGGTTGCTTATCCTTTCGTCCAATGGATTTTGTGCGTACCATTATGGAAAATAGAGAAATCCAAGCTGAAATCACAGTAACAAGTGAATAAGAAAAAGAAACAACACAGAATCCAGCAAAAACTCTCCACAAAATCAAATGAGAAATAACAGAGGAGAAGAAAACTCAAAACTTTGAGAGAAAAACTTTGAAAACTAAAGAGTAGCTGAATGTGGGAAGGTGAAGGGTAAAGTTAGGGTTTTAACTATATATAGGGGCAGGTGAAAAGGCAGGTGAAAATCTCAAAAATTCGAATCTCGTGTCCTGTCGCGACCTCACAATACTATCGTGCTCGCGACAATACATGGTATTTGAACATAGCGAGCTTGCGAAGAATGTCGCGCTCGAGACAGAACAAAAATGCCTAATCTCCTTAGTTATTAGTCGCGCTCGCGACAGAAGCCTAATGCCCAATTGAGATGAAACAATCACGAGGGCGAACAGGGCGCGCTCGCAACAGAGTCCTGTGATCCGTCCCACTCATCCTTGTCGCGCTCACGACAATCGTCGTGCTCACGACAAGAATGATACTTCATGACTTAAATTTTTTTTTAAATAGAAAATTATGGACAACACAAATAAAGCATATAGAAATACCTATAAAATACAAATAAAAATAAAAATGTGTAAGTATTCTAAATAAATGTGAATACAATACAAATAGAACAACAAAACAAATTAAAATAAAAATGGAAATAGAAATTAAACATGCAAATAACCACTAAGCTAACTCAAAATATAAATAGAACAATCATGAATCTATTCTAGACTTCTTTCAACCGGTCGCGAGGATTTTCCTCCGTATTGCTTGGTAAGGTTCCTTGTAAGCGGGAAGGAAGAGCCTTAGCAATTTGCCCTAATTGCACTTCCAAGTTATGAATTGAAGATGTTTGATTCTTTGTTATTTGATCAATTTTAGTTTCTAACCTCTTTTGATTATCTTCTTGTGAAGTGAATTTTAAGTTAAGCTCCTCAATAAATCTATCTACTTTCACTTCCAAAGCTCCAAACCTATCTTAAGGTTGTTGAAATCCTACCCCTCTAGTTTGATTGTTATTACTACCCCAAGAAAAATTCAGATGGTTTCTCCAATCAGGGTTATAGGTGTTTGAAAAAGGGTTTCCTCATCCTTACCCTTGTAAAAAGCTCACTTGCTGATTTGGATTACCCATTCCCAAATTACAACCCTCATTACTATGACCTAATTGGCCATAAATAGTGCACTCAGTTTGTGGAGTACCTCCCACTTCTAGACTATTGATATTTTGGGTTAATGCAACTACTTGGGCTTGCAAGGCCACAACAGAATCTATTGAATAGACCCCCCTAGTATTAGCATTGGAATTAGAATTAGGGTCTCTTACTCTCTCAGTTGGCCACATACAATTATTTATGGATATTTCCTCCAATAACTCAAATGCAGCCTCTGTTATTTTCCTCATAAGAGATCCCCCGGCTGCAGCATCAATAGTGCCTCAAGTAGTTGGATTCACACTATTATAGAATGTTTGCATCAGCAACTCCCTTGGAAGATTGTGGTGTGGGCAACTTCGCTGCAACTCTTTAAACCTTTCCCATGCCTCATACAAAGATTCAGAGTCATATTGAACAAAAGTGGTGATATCTTTTATAATTTTTGCAGTTTTTGTTAAGGGAAAATATTTTGATAAAAAGGCTTAGGCTAATTGGTCTTAAGTTGTAATAGAACCCCTAGTAAGGGAATTCAACCAAGCTTTTGCTTTGTCCTTTAATGTAAAGGAAAAAACCTAAGTTTAATTGTATCCGCCGAAACTCCATTAATCTTAAAAGTATCACAAATTTCTAAGAAATTTGCCAAATGAGCATTTGGATCCTCATTTGCCAAACCATAGAATTGTATACTATTTTGAATCATTTGTAAAAGCGATGGTTTTATTTCAAATTGATTGGCGTTTACCGTGGGTCTTACCACTCCTTATTGAGCACCACTCAATGCTGGCATGGCAATATCCATTAATCGCGGTGGATTGTCTTCTTCAGCCATAGTAACTCTTCTATTCCGATTCTTCTTTTTATTCGACTTACGGTTACTCAATAGAAATCTCTCTATTTTCAAATTTAACGGTTCAAGTTCTTCTTGCGAACTCCTTGTACGCGGCATGAACTGTTAAATCCTGAAAATTCACAACAAAACAAAAACAAATTAAATATCGTAATTCAAAATCTTAAATCAAGATTCATAATGTAATAACTTAAATCAAACATGTTCCTCAGCAACGGCGCCAAAAACTTGATATGCTTTTTCTAGAAGCTTAAATACCGCAAGTATACGGTGTACTAGTTATAGTACTTCAGATATCGATCCCACGAGAAAATGTTGATTTTAATCACCCACTATTACTACTAAATTTTAATCTTGTTTACGATGTTCAAAAGTGGAAATTAATTCTAACTACTCTATTGCATAAATTAATTAAATCCTAGATAAGTATAATCAAATAAGACAATAAATATTATGAAACTAAATAATCATGCATTTTATACCATTATTTTAATTATAATTTTTAATCTTATTAGTAAACCAAGTTGGAATAAATTTCTAATCCACTCTCTCGACATGTATTAGAATGCCTAAAACATGCAATTAAAGTACTGATTCTCAACTCTCGTTAATGAACCAGATAATTTTAATAACACATTTTAAGATTATCTACCAACCTATAGCAATTATCTCCACATGTGATCTCTCAAACTATGCTTTGATAATGAATTTCCTATCAACTTTCAATAAGACGTTGCTCTCGCTAACTCCCTTATTTATGACCATTATGTTAATTTTCAAAAAAAGAATTGCACATCTAAGGTCATCTTCCTTAACTTATAAAGATACTTATAAACTTTTAATAGAAAATATTACAATCAAAGATCAATATTATAAATGGAAATAAAATTTTGTTCATATATAATCAAATGCTAAACATAATATTCATTTTAAAGATTACAAGGAAGAAAAAATAAATTAAGAACAAGAAGAAGGGGATCTCTCAACCCTTTTCCCTTCACACAAGTTGTCTTCTTCCTTGTTTTTTGTCTCTTTCTTCAAATCATGAAAATAAAAGCTAAGTACTAAAAAATTGCTATTGTTCTCAAGATCACAAATTAAATTCCAAAATTATTCATTATCAAAATTCTGTTCACTTGGCATATATATGCCTCTCTAAAAGATATGACCCTTCAAGATAACGTTTCACAAAAGTTGTATTTTATGGAGAAAAGTTACATCTCTTCATAAATTTTAACTCCTCGTCCGCACTGTGTCGCGCTCCTGACTCCTGTCGCACTCGCGACAAGACACGCCCTTGCTTGGCTGGTTCCGCTGGCTGTCGCGAGCTCTCCTCCTTTGTCGCCCTCGCGACAAGGCATGCTGCTTTTCTTGCTCTCTTCCCCATCTGCTGTCGCGACCTCGCCAGGGTTTATTCCGTTTTTGGTAAGTAATTTGACCCCTTTGTTGATTTTCTATTTTTGAAGCTCTTAGCCATTATTTATCATTATTTCTTACATAATGATTTTGAAGGGAATCTGCCTTCTGAAATTTTTCAAATGTCAAGGCTTCAATATTCGTAAGTGCGAAAAATTCCATCTTCTGCTGTATGTAATTTTATGAGTGATTAAATTTGTTGAAGGCATGCATTGTTTGTTGCAGATGGGTTAGTAACCTGAAAAATGCCAATGGTTTTGATTTTTCGAAAAACGCAAATCTGTCAAATATTAACTCATTGTGAGTGTTCTGTTAATTAATGTGCCTATTAGCAGGGATCTATCATACAAAAATTTCCAAAATTAGTCAACCAAGAAATCAGGCAACAGAACAATGCCAAACATGTAATAATTGTCATTTCATTTTCAATAATATTTTCTTTCAATTGGCAATTTTGTTTCTTTAAAATTTCTAACTCACAATTGTCTTCATATGCCCTTGTGGACTTGTTTTGCATCATGCGGCCTCAACTAGTTTGCCGATGAGGTACTCTTGTATATTCTTTATTCTGCTACTAGAATAGCATAAGGTTTTCATGGTTTTCTTTTTGTTGCCAACTAAGCTGAAAATATTCAAGCTAAATTAGTTAATTGCGATTGCCTAAATGCAAGTAAAAACATGAAAATGGGGAAATTTGTGATGGATAAGTCCAGTGAGTGATTTATCATTCTGGCATGTTCTCGGGCAATCTAGAGAGCTTGATGCTAGACATTTAGAAACATAGTTTTGCTTTTCCTGTGATTAATGATAATTTTATGAATGGGCTATGATATAAATTGTTTGTTATTTCTAGTGTCTACATATCTATTTTGGAAGCTAATTATTAGTTCTAAAAAGAATATGATGTAAATTGGGATCTGGCTTAATAATTTTCTCTGTATTATTTTCAAAGTTAAAAGATATGCTGCTCGTGTTTGCTGCAATTGGGTCTGTATGTGTACTTAGTAATCCACTCGCATATTGTAAAGATTTGCATGACCTGTAACACTCATATGTTTGTGAATGTGATAACTGGCTTTGGGGTAATAATAGCAGGCCTCATTTTTTAGTTGTTCAGGAATTTTGTACTATGATAGCTGAACATTGTATCTCAGTTTTTAGTTGAACTTAAATGATTCTATTTTTTTCTTTTTAAATTAATCTAATGATTAATTTAGTTGTATGTTCTAAATTGTTATTAAAACATAATTGTTTCATGAGTTTGTAATGTCTGACAATTTGCTGATCACGGGACAGTTGGGAGATTCTTGCATTCTTTGTTACTGAAATGATAATGGAAATGTCTACCAGTAGAATTTATTCTCATCTGGTAAATGAATATGAGAGATTGCGGTTTATTAGTTTTTCCTTGCGCAACTAAAGTGGTGTTTATGAGATCAATGTCGTAGGCTTCAATTGGGATTCCTTAATAATCCTTTTGTTCTATTTCATTTGGATTTATGTTGGCTGTTATAGATTTTTGGTGTGCAATGGAATTCATATGCTTCTAGTTTCTGGATACTGTTTCTTATCTGCAAAACAAGGACTTGTTCTTTGAATTGCAAAACAGTTGGCTATCTGTTTTCCAAAAAGTACCACTGATATAAGTTGGGATGTAAATTCATCCAAAAATGGTTGTGAATATGAAAATTTGTCCCGGCAAGCAAATCTAAGAAGTGAAATGACTAAAGTGTGCTCATGTGGCTTATATGGCAAGTCGGGAACCAAACATTGGGATTGTTGTATAATAGTTTGTTTTTTCTGACTGAGGGCCAACTTTTCCATTGCTGTGATATTTTGTTTAAACTCTGAATGAGGGACCAGATTGTTTTTATGTGGCTTACATTACAAACCATGGAAGGAACAGAGGGATTGCTATGTGATTATTTGTTTGAGTTCATCATGGCTGTTAACCCATGATGAAGGTAGTGATTAGTGGCTTCCTTATATGGCCTAGAAATGAGCCCTACACCACCACCACATCCAATGGTATTTTGCATCTTCGGGAGCTATTTCCACGTGTAACACCCACTATTAACCTTAATCCACATGAAAGTGATGCAAGTTTATTGTGATTACCTTATGCTTATTGTGATTATGCCATTTGGATTCAGCTACCCAAGACTGTTGATGGTCCATCAATGAAGGACTGGAGAGGTGGAAGAGCTGCTTCATTCAACACCTAGCAGCACTGGAGCTGCTAAGGTAGTACTTCTGTCATGACTTTCTTTACTGCATCCTCCATTCCGTAATACCTATCGATTTAGGTATTTTACTAAAATTAATAAAATTATTAATTACTAGCTTCGAAAAAAATGGACTTCATTAACTACTCCATTTTTATTTTCATTAAAGTAGGGGTTGTGTTTAGAACACAATGTATAAAATTACCTCCTCTTTTTCTAAAAGACTTAGTTTGGAATGATTTTTTCCCTAAACAAACAGTTCGTTGACATTCTAGACACTTGTGATTATTGTCGATTCAAATGACACTCATTTTGTAGTAGGATAGAAGCTGATTGAGATTCTAGCACCTTCTTATTTGTAAGGGCTGTATTATATGTGATGATTGATGAACATGGTTTTTTCTTAGGCCGTTGGGAAAGTGCTTCCCTCTTTGAATGGGAAGCTTATAGGAATGGCTTTCCGTGTTCCAACTGTTGATGTATCTGTGGTTGACCTCACTGTGAGGCTGGAAAAGAAAGCTACTTATGACGATATCAAGACTGCCATTAAGTGAGTATAATTAATGTTGTGCATAATCTGTGCTTACCTTACCGATATTACACTGAGCCACCACCTCCTCTAGGTACACATGATTAATAAGGACTATATATTACAAAGTCTTTATAAGTTGTAATTCTTCCCCAGTTTCTCCTTAGTGAATCATCTTTAGGCCAAAAAGGAAAAGAAAATGAAAGTCTTTGCTATGTATTTATGCTTAGGCTTTGTTATGTTTGTGCTAAATATTTTTATTGATTGACAACGATGGCTTCTTTTTTTTTGAATGGATAAAAAAAATAATGTGTTTGTTATTTATTTCTATTCATTAGTTAGTTGCATATCTTAGTGAGAGCGAACTCAAGCAATTTTTATTAGTTTTATGTGTTCTGCAAATTGTTACTAAAAAATTAGCTTAACATTATGCTGCAAGTGTTATGGTTGACAACTCCAATTCTCTATGTTATGGCTCTGCTACTGGTGCAGCTGCCAAACCTGCTTATGTTGTTGTCTCACTACCCAAACCAAATGATAAATTGTTGTCTAATGATGCAGTTGATTCCATTCTTAAGGTAATATTGTCTTAGTTATTTAATTGTCATCTTTGAGGGTCCATGTCAAATTATCCCTTTGTTATTTGATTGTTTGAGGATTTAGATGCACTATTTAGTATCTTGTGAAACCTATATTATGATACTTCCACGGGATCTCAAGCATCTATTTCATCCACCCAACTTGTAAATTTTTTTTGTAATTATTTTCCTTTGCCATTGATTTCATGTAGCAATTATTAACTTATTGCTTGCAGATTGGTATGTTCCCTAATTCGCTGCGATTCTATGTTGAAAGGGCTTTGAAACATTGCCAAGATCACTGTAAAAATGACCCTCAGATGGCAGCTTGTCAGGCTGTCATGAAGGAGGTGAGTTGTAGATCTGTAAGCTATTTTAATTAGCAGTTTCAACTTCCAGATTGGAAGTGTATTTGTTGATCAATCTTTTTCCATGCTTACCTTTTTCTCCTATGTAAGATCCTAATTTGAAATTGATCACAGGCACTTGACCTATTTAAATGAAAAAAGATATTCATCCTGAATTGAGTTTATGTGCATTATCAAAGTTATGTTGTAATCTCTTATATTTTTTGCATTAATGCATTATGATACTGATCTCAATTACAACATTTGCAGTAGGCTTATTTTACAAAGGAAAAGGATAATGTCTTTTTTCCCCCTATTGTGATTTTGTTAGATAGTAAAGATCGAAACCCCAACCCCCCCCCCCCCCCCCACACCCCTAAAAAAAAGAAGATTGCATATGAAATGATATCGACTCTGTGGTTTTCTCTACTATTTTTATAGGTTAGACCTGAAAGAAGTGCTAGAGAAAGCTCTTCTCATGGTTCAAATTTCTCAAAAGAACTACCTTTACAAATGTGATCAATTGAAGTGTATTCGCCAGGATCTACCAATACAACGAATACGAAATCAATTAACTGTTAAGGGGTGTTGATACTTCCTTTTTAGTAACTTTATGTTTTTCTGATTACAAGTTTGTTTGAGTGTAGGTGAATTAGTATATATCTCCAAACCATGGAACTTTTAATACTCACTATTCATATTTTACTCATTTCCAGATGTACGAAACTCATGCTCGTTTAGCCTTAGAAGTAGCAGACTTGCCTGAGTTTAATCAGGTTGGTGGATTTATTCTATGGTTGACCACCACTTTTTTCAGTTTCTTTTAGTATGGCATTTGTAGTAAGTTCTGCTCTTTGCTCTTTGCTCTACTCATGCATCCATGACTTCAGTCTTTTTTCCTTGACATACAAGTCACTTTCCATTTAAAGGCAAGCCATTCTTCTAAGAAATTTGTTATTGTTTCCAATGTGACATTGCATCCTCTAGAAGAGGCTATTTGGCCAGAATGATTATATATGTTACATTCTTGACCATTAAAATATCCATGTACAAAAATTTCTAGAAGAAGAGTTTTATATAAAGAATTTTAGAAGTTGAGTTTCTGAGAAATAGGCTAAATAGCGCATAAAAGTACGTAAATAAGTGATGCTGTAAGACAGTTATGACCTATTTGTTCTCTGTTATGGTCAATTCAACATGGTGAAATTGCAAGTAACTTCCCTAAGCCTTTGTTCCATTTGTAATTTGAGCAGTAGCTGTTTTTAGCATCTATATTATCTATGTATGGTAATCGAGTGTTTTTTCTAAAATAAATATGTTGGTAGTTTTTCATGACTCAACTATATTATACTTATGTAACTGCAGTGTTGTCAACAATATCCAGAGGTACGAATTATAAGATAATTTAAAATCATATGATTATTTTTTTCCACAGATGGTATAATTGGCACAGGCATTGCTGCTGCAGCTCTTGCGCGAAGAAATTAGCCTCTTTTTTTTAATATATTGTTTTTGTATCCCTTGATATGCTAAAGTATTCAGTTGATGGGAAACTAGGACAAGATTTTAGTTGAATACACAGTACACATGTTATTTGTTTCGATGTATATGAAAAGATGCTTGAGAAATTAACCAATTGCACACTATAATTTGCAACATTTCATAATTTTTTTAAGTTAATAGAAATGTTCAATTACAAACTATTATAATATATATTTTTCAAACTGTGTATTGTGGAATATATTCTGATTTGGAATAAATATGTGTGAGATTATTGTTATATACAAGATGAAAATAAAATAAATAGTGATCATTGTATACAGGATTAAAATTTTAAAATACAGTAAAAAAATTCAATTATGAAATAATTTAGCGGCGAATTTGCGACAGAAAACTGTCGCTAATGTGTAATAGATATAATTGAAGAAATAATTATGATAATATTAGCGACTAATATTTCGTCGCTAACTTTACAGTAAATTTTAAATTAGCGACGAAAAATGTAGTCGCTAAATATTTTTATTATAATTCGACGACTAATTAGGAATATAAATTAGTGATGAAAAAAAATTAGCGACGGAATTTTTCGTCGCTAAATTAGCAATTGATTTTGAATTTCATCGCTAATATATTCGCGACTGGCCTTTTAGCGACTATACGTCACGGCGTCGCGAATTTCATTTAGCGACGGTTTCTGTTAATTAGCGACGGATTTGCCGTCGCTAATCACCAATTTTTTTGTAGTGTTAATTGCTAGACATTTTTATGAAAACAATAGTGTAATTTTTATATGTGGATATATAATATTACATGCATTATGCTAATAAAGATCATAAAATTTCTCAATTGTAATTTCAGTTGAAAATTGCATTTTGATTAATAACTTTCCTAATATGAGGGGAAGAAAGCAGCTAAAATAGATAAATAAATACATTATGTATATTTTAGATCCTCGTTTCGTGAACCTAAAGTTCAAAAGATCAATTAATTATGATAATGTATTTGTTAGTGTGTAGAGATTTATTAAATCTCATATGTATTAGCTGTAAATGCTCCAATTCAAAATAATATCCTAGTAGGACAATTTGTCTTATAGGATAAATTATTTGGTTCCAAATAAGAATAAAATTTTTGAATGAAAATTAGCAAATAAATCCATATGGTCATATTATGGAGGCGGGTACTCTTGAAGAGACCTATGACATAACTAATTTTTAAATTCCTGAAGTGGTTTAGGTACCTGAAATTAAATAAAAGATCTCAATATATCATTTGTCATTAAAAGGAACCGAAGGATAAAGTTGTCGATAATATTTTATATAAAAATATTAATGTTGATATATTCAATATAGTGAGGATCTTAAAATTAAATATGTTAAAAATACATATATTAATTGCATTCAATATGAATTTTTGGACCTGCAGTTCAAAATATTGACAAATATGATGACAAAGAAATAAAATTGATATTCATGCAATAAATAATAAAGTCGTAAAATATAATTTATTTTATGACATTTATTGCAATGAATTGGCATTGATTGCAAAAATACATATTTTTTTATATAATGAATGCAATAAATTTTTAATATTTGTCAATTTGATAATATATTAGTATGTAACTAATTGATACTATCTGCATATTTTAATTCCTTAAAAATTTATCATGCCTGAAGCATATAAATATTTCTGAATTTTTTTTTCAATATATGCACTGAATTTTATGTATATGATTTTGAAGTATTATAATGTTGTCTATTATCATGATTTTTTTTTATGATTTTGATTACTGAAACTCTTGAAAAGTTCAAAATATTTTAACGAATTTTGTAAACTAAATTTTGTTTCGAATTAAATATCAAGTATTATTTGATTGAAAGAAAATTTTTACAATGTGATTTTATGTTTATCTATCATCTTTCATTGAGTACTCAAATGGTTATAAAGTTACTAGATATAATATATTTTATGATCATATATTATTGCTATGGATGCTTTATGTAATCATGAATTAAAGATGATAATTGTCAAATTGTTACTTAAAATTACATATTGTTTTAAAGATTTTAGTTCTCTATATAATCATATATGTTTTATTTGGATAATTTTATTATCTTTAAGTAATTCTTTAGAAATATTTGAATTAAATTACTAAATGCATTCATTTGTTATAACTATTACATGATTATGTTGTATATATGTTATGATCAAATTATATCATTCCTTGAAGTGAATGAAGCAATATAGAATTATGACCATAAAAATTGTATGTTCAAGAAAATTATTACTATATGATTAATTTTCACCACCAGAAGGAGTTGATTATTAAGAGAAAAAATAGAAATGGTTAAGAAAACCATTTAAAAATGGATAACTTATTTATGATGTGGCATAAAAGTACATTGGTCATGTAGTCGTTGTACGTATAAAAATTCTGTATGCACAAATTTAAAGGTGTGTACCGATATTATTATAAGGGAAAGAAAAATATATGTTTTACTCTTTTTTCCTTGAATAAGGTTTTTTCCCACTGGATTTTTCTAGTAAGGTTTTTAATGAGGCAACTTATGATGTGTATTAAAGATATTGCATGTGTACTCTTTTTTCCTTTACTGGATTTTCATCCCACGGGATTTTTTTCAATAGAGTTTTAATGAGGCACAATACATATTAATGGACATTCAATGGGAAGTATGTACTATAAATTCCATAATTGTGAATGTCCATAGCCATTTTAAGATTGATAGCATGACTTATGAAATAAAAAAAAGGCAAAATAATAATTATCTAGTCATGATATTTTGTAATATTATCAATAATTTTAAAAAGTCCGCCATAAGTGTAACAGATCTTTTAAAGGAAAAGATATCAATTTTTGAAGAAAATGAAATGAAAATTTATAAAGTAATACTCCTCAAGAGGTAAAAAGCAACTTAAATCAACAATTCCATATTTCTAGAAAAATAACCCCAGAAGTGATTCTAGTAATGGTAAATTATATGAGATGCAAAAATGGATGATAATTGTTGTTGATAATGTATATTCAATTGCTTATGAAATATAATAATAATAAGTATGAGTTTCTAATTATCGAAAAATATCGATATCAATGTGAATAGCAAAATAAATTCATACAAAATATTTGGATTAAAAGTCCAGATAACAGAATATATCAAATTTTTAGCTATAAGAGTAGTAATTATTGAATTATTCAATGTTAGCTATTCATAAATTTTGTTGAAAACTCATGTGATTGAAGGTCATAACTCAATACAATAAAGCAATGTGTAGATTATTGTTCAAGAACGACCAACAGCATTGAAGTATGAAGAAATCACAAAGTTTTCTTTAGCATCAAACTAGCAGATCTCTTCACCAAGACTCTACCGATTTCGATTTTCAGAAAGTATGTAAACAGTATTAGGATATTTCAGTTTAAGAAAATATTGTAATTATTGTATTTTTTAGGGGAAGTATATAGCCTGTGAATATTATACTCTTTTTCCTTCGCTAAGTTTTTATCCCACTGGATTTTCCTTAGCAAGGTTTTAACGAGGCATATTCATAGTGTATAGTCATTCAAGGAAAAGTGTTGTGATGATTATAAAATATTTGGATAACTATCAAACTCATTTTTTTCTCAATTCTAGTAAAAGTCTACCTCTTCTATTTTGTACCTATAAATATCCCATTGTGGTTATTCAGTAAAAATAATTAATAAGAGAAAATTCTCTATTATACTATATCTATATTTTCTTCAATTAGTTTACAACAATAAACTCAATAATTCAGATTAAAGAAGCTTGGGGTGCCCAAGTTGCAATGCTTTAAGAGCTAACTCTGCTTTGTAAAAATTAGATTAATTGGGTTTTGAGAAAAATTTTGTTACCTAGTTTCTGTCTAGATAAAATTTATGAATAAAACTAATAGTGTAATATGAAGGGTAATATTGCATTAACTAAGATGTTGGAAATAAAATTGCATTTTTGTCAAATACTAAAGGTAAATTTGCATTTTTGATATATATATATATATATATATATATATATATATATATATATATATATATATATATATATATATATATATATATATATATATATATATATATATATGCCAAAATGTGTAAAAATACCCTTAATATTTATCAAAAATAGCAATTTTGTCCATAATATTTAATTACGGACAATATTGCTCTTAAAATTATCAAAATAGTGTAATTTTATCTCTGAAATAATGGTACCGTTAATTTAACGTCATTCTAACGGTTAGTTTTGACCGTTAGTTTAGAAAAAGATGGGATACAGTTAAACTGACGGTCCCATTATTTTATGGGAAAAATTGCATCGTTTAATAATTTTAGGAATAATATTGCACGTAACTAAATATTAAAATTAAAATTGCTTTTTTTTTTAACATTAAAAGCTTTTTTGTACAGATACTTGACAATGGATATGAAAGAATTCGTTGTTTTTTCTTTTTCTTCTTTGGCTAATTAATTAGGAATGCAATTTAATTTGTGAGGAAAAAAAAAAGAAATAATCATATACCAACTCGATCATCTTATTACAGTATCATCATGGAATGGAATCTATCAGAAAAAAACAATTACATATACGTGAAAGATTAAAACTTCTCTATCAAGAATAATCATAGACAATTGAGGAATATTTGATTGATGGGATAGTAAAAAAATTAAATTTTGTAAGGTTCAGGTTTTGGTAAGTTTTTGACTTGGCCACAGAGCAAAGCATCATCGGGAATATTATATTCATCCCTGAGAGATCTTGCAGGAGAAAGAACACTTGCATAAAGCTGCTGTCCGAGGTATGTTCTTTCCCATATTTCTGATCTTATGTTCCACATTCCAGCATTGTCAAATGTTAAGAATACTGCTGCCCATGATCTTGGAAATACTTGCACTGTTGTCCTACTCACTGCATCAAGTAGATTGTAGTTCCTCCTCTTCTCAGGTGTCCAGGTTCCAGCCTCCACTCTGTTTGACATCATCATAATTCATATTAGAAAAAAAAAATATAAAGAAAAATATGTGAAAAACCAATCAGTAATGAAAATACTTACGCGACGGCGAAGAAAGAATATCCAGACAGATGCCAAGATTGGATACTCTTCTCAGGATTCTCAAAAATAATCTCAATAAAATTCCTGAAGGTCAAATTAAGAACATTGGGCTGCATGACAATCTCCGCATTCTTGGGAGGTGGCTCATCCTTCATAACATCGTACTTAAAAACCTTGTCAGCAATCCCATAATACTCAGCAAGCTTAACAGGAGTATCAGGATCAACATGAGAAACACCGTTAATGGCGTACCGAAGCTTTCCCCCAGCTCTGCTGGCAGAATTAACAAGCTTAATAGTCCTTGTAATGTTAATATTTCCATAATGGTAAGATCCTTGTGGATTAGGCCTAGCAGCACTAGCAGTCAAATTCCACCTGAATGATCTGAATTGATTTAAAGACCAAGCCCATCCCACCGGAGCCGGAGGCAAGTCCGGTGAGGCGGGTCCTTTTCCATTTTTGTAACGGAGAATGCCTTTTCCGGTTAAAACAGACTTTGTAAATCGGGTTGAGGCGACCATGTAGTAGTCTTTAGGAGGCTGATTTGCTGTTACAAGAACGCCAAAACAAGCGCCAACATGAACATCAAGTGAATCATACACATTTTGGACAACATGGGAACCTTCCATTTCAACAAGTTTCATGGTGTGGCCTTGGATCCTGAAGTTTAAGGATGTTTTTAAGCCAGCATTGCAAATCCTAAACTTGTAGGTTTTGTCAGATTTGACTGTAAAAAGAGGCTCATCTTTGCCATCTCCTTTAGCTGTTTTGCCATTGATTAAGACGCCATCTGGCCTGCCAAGAGTACGACCACTGTCCAAGAAACCTCGTAGGACTTTGTGGGATTTTGTGAACCAATCATTGATAATCACAGTGTAATCATCTTCGGGATCAGCATAAGGAACAGGAATCAACAAACGGCTGTTGATGTGAATGCCACCGAACCCACCACTTGCCCTGTGAAAGGCTGTGCTTGGGTAGTATATGAAGCTTCCTATTTGATCTTTCACTTGGAAATGATAGGTGTAGTTTGTTCCTGCTGGGATTGGGCAGTTGGTTCCTACCAATCCTTCCTGCCATGAGTTCTTCCTCTGCTGGACTCCACTCCTGAAGATATAGATGTATCAGATTTACATGTATGCTTATCAATCCGAATATAAAGAAGAAGAAATGAAGAAGAAAGAGAATTACCATGTGATAAGGAAAGGGTCATCAATGTTATTGAAGACATTGACAACAATGTTATTGTTGCTAGTAGAGTTGATGGCTGGTCCAGGAAATTGATTGTTGATCATAATAACTTGTTGAGGAACTCCCAAAGGAGAGATAGTACCATAAGTGACATTCCATGTGAAAAACAAGTAAGGATCTTCACCCTTAATTTCTAATACTGCCCCAAAACTTAGGCATACTAACAACAATAACATCACCCCATTCATTTCCTTTTATTTATCTACTTGTATTTTTCTGGAAAATCTCAATTATATATTGAAATTTACCTTCATATATTTCTTGTCAACTTTGATTTTGTTTTAGATTGTATGAATTTCTCTCTTTTTATATTCTTGAAAATATTTCTTGTCAACTTCCTTATAAAATATTAACCATTTATATCCCTCAATTTTCTCTTTGCTTTTTCTTGTTTGTGTCCCTTAAATATCTCTCTTCCTCATATTAAAAAGTTATACTTTCTATTATTATCTTGTTGATTCGATTTTTCTGTTTTTCTTTTATTTTTCTTTCCTAAGTTTATGCTCTATGTCCTAATTTAATATGTGCTAGCCAAAGTGGCATGGCATGGCCCTCTAATAATGTAGATAATAAATTAAAAATATTATTTTTATTTTATAAATGCAATATAGTTTAGATTTCAGTTGTAATTTAAAAATTATGATATATCATGCATTTTTATTAGACAAATAAAATTAGAAAATTATTTCGATTTTTTTTGTTCTTAGTCAGAAAGTGAAATGAAATGGTTATTCATTCCTTTTGTTTTGAGATAAAGTGTCTATTTGGTTCAATATCAAAACAAAATTTGATTACTTGTCCTTATACAATCTAATATTTGCTGGTTGTATAATGTTTTATATAATATTTTTTTGCTAATTATAAAAAAATAATCTAACAGGATTTTTTTTCTCCTTAATCCGAACTTTAAATTTGAATTCAAAATACTGAGCAATTTTAAAAACTTCAAAAAAAAAAAGAAAAAAAAAACATTTCACACCCCTCTTTGTATCTTTTCAGTGCGAATCTAAACTCCAAATTAACTAGTCCAATAAATTTTAAATATCAAATGGTTATAAAAAATAATCCGATCCCAACTTTAATTGCAATATCTTGAGAATCCAGAAACTTTAAACAAAATTACTCGAAATTTTATAGCCAATCACAAACCTTATGCACTCGCAAGAGAAAAGGAGGCAAGTAAAAACTAGAAAAGTCTTTAACACTATTAGATAGATGCTCAAATTCTATAGGATTTTTCTTTAACATGACTAAACTTGTGACATATAAAGAGTTGAGGAATTTAAATTGCATGTTGGATACATAATTCAACCAAAATTTATACCCAACAGAAGTTGGATTTGCATTGTAAAAGATTCTATTAGACAGATGAATCCTTATGACTCCAAAAAGCTCATTAATAACAGGGTCTCACTCATCAACATCATCATCTGGCTTCGTCGAAATGGACTCCCTTTCTAGACGGTGCTTCTTCCACTTCACTTTGGGCAAAGCCATGATCCATGAGGGAACCTCACACCCTGAAGCTGCCATTACATTAGCTATGTTACGCAAAACCGGAACATCGTTCTCTGTGTAGAAAGTAATAGCTTCTCCGGTCCTTCCTGCTCTGCCTGACCGACCTATTTACAAATTTAAAATGTTTTAGATCATGAAAATCACTTTGTTCTTCCGATGCTTGAAGACTAGGTCAGTAGCTATCAGAAAGTACTGGAAATTAAACAATAGCTCAAAGCAACTTAAGTTAGTTTGATCAAATTGATTTAGGAAATTGATGCCGAGAACATACTTATGTGGCTCCTTAAATATTTACTTATTGGTCAGAGTAAAATTAGCTCATCTTATCATCGTGCACCTCCTAAGAAATATTAAGGCTGAGATACTAGAATGCAGTTATATAGCTGTCTAAATATCTATCAGTAATGCATAAACTTTAACAAACTAATCTGATAATTGCAAGTTCAAATAATAAGGGCAAAAAAAGTTAAGACGGTTTAAGAATATACCAATCCTGTGAATATATGTGGCAGCAGAATCTGGGAAATCATAGTTAATCACACAATTGACACCTTTGAAATCCATACCACGAGCAACAACATCAGTAGCAATCAGCACCCATGTCTTGCCAATTCTGAAGTCATCAACAGCAGTCTCACGCTGTGTTCGAATACAGAAGGATAAGCACAACCATGCTACACAGTTGTTGAAAAAATGGACACACATGACAATTTATGAAATACTGAGCCGGGAACAATAAGACAGAATTGCGAACTCTTTGGGTTTGACCTGGTACCAGTGGACACCAGGACCTTCCCTTGATCTTGTTTACTCTCATTCTAGACTACACATGTATACAACTTAATAAACGATCTAGTATAGAAAACGTCAGGAATAAGCATACCTGTGTAGGAGGCAAATCTGAATGGATGACACCGGCTCTGATACTGTCAAATTTCAGTTCCCCATAAAGTTCACTTGCACGTGCTTTGTTTTGAACAAACATCAGCCCTGGTGGGTTCAGACTCTACTGTCAAGTATGAGATACATAAAAAACAATAGTTGGTCAAGAATACGAAGATGTGTGAAAACAGTTGAAGCAGCAACCTAACGAAAAGCATATCATGACCCAAAACCAGATTCAGTGGATAAGTCCAGCAATATGCCAAAATAAGCATACTAAGGCTCTACTATGAAACCAAAGTCTCTTGACACTTTTATAACAATGTCATCATCATGACAATGCAGTACTTACAAATAGCTATGGTTTCAGAAGAATATATCTCAAGTCCAAAACCAATAGGCTTCTCAAGTAAAAATATTTTCATATAGATGAACATAACTGCAGCAATGAATATTTAATGGAGAAGTTAACAATAATTTAGATCTGTTTCCCATCTCTTTGCAGATAAGGACCGCATCTATTTTTTTATGGAAAAATTATTTTAAAAGTTTTTATTCCAAAATAAAATTCCCATTACGCCGACTTTTTCAGTTTTTAATTATTGACAACCATAGGCACTTGTCAATACACCGCAGAAACTGCATAGAATATTCTATAATGAAATGAACCTTCTTATGAGTAACCACAACAATAGACAAACCATATATGGATGGTTGTGTGTGGGGACTGTTATCACCTTAGCTCCACTGAAAAGGGAAAAGAAGGGTCTATGAAAAGAATTTTTTAATAACAAGTACATTGGCAGAATACCTCTGCAAAGCTTTGACGTAGTGCAAGAAGTTTCCCTTCTTCACTTCCAGCAAACAACAATTTTTGCTTGACTGTTTCAGATGCAGTGTTCCCGTTAAAAAATTTAATACAAACAATGGGTATCAAGGAAATTGTTCCCCTTCACCCTAATCAAGAAAAAATGTAATACTCACTTCCTGCCAATAATCACTCGTACAGCATCATGCATTATTGTGCGAGCAAGCTCCTCAACAAAATCAGGTAAAGTAGCACTGAACAGTGAACGTATTATTGAAGGGTTTGAACACGCTTTGACGACAAAATCAATCTGCTTTAACAGGCCCAACTCAAAGAGCTTATCAGATTCATCCAGAATGAGATACTCAACCCTGTACGACAGCCAAAATTACAAGTTAAGCTATGTCAATGCAGATTCATCTTCTTTCTCTAGAATATACAACAATCTACCAACAACCAGTCGGTTTCTTCAAACAATAACAGAGTTGATCCAAAAATTTGCAAGTCATTACTTTCTCTTTACTGCAAACAAAGTCAAAATAGTGTCCGTATCTTGTTACCATCATAAACGCACTAGTCAAAAGAACTAAAAAGCTCATATCCATGGATTTATTTTAAAACAAGTATAATGCTCATCCCTTTTATCTTTTTTTTTCTGTATCTCATATAGTGACAAGCATGACCCCTTAACTCCCAATCCCCAAACCATTAATTCCCCCACCCACCCCTTATTCCATGTTTAACCCCACCCTTGGAAGACCCAGGCCAAGAAGGAAAAGGAAAGAAAAAAAGGCAATGCAAGTAACATGTTAGTCAATCCCAGATAAGATAATAAGAGAATAAAATATTTCAGCCAAGTATATCAGGTAATGTGATCATGGCATTCATTAAAGGTGCCTAAACAAGTAGATCCAATTAAAGAATCTTGCAGAACTACAAGATATCTACTAGGGCAAGATGAAGCACTAAAAAGCAAAGTCCTCCCATCTTTTCATTCTAAAGTTGTTTATGGAATGTTGAAAGATAATCAATAATCAAAACCAAGACAATTGTTGCCTTTACATCATAATGCCTTTACCAGCAAGGTAGATTTCTATCAACAAGAGATAAGTAACGTAATAAGCACCCACCCACTTAAGTTAACCTTTTTCCTACGGATAGCTAACTGTAACCGAAGTGGTGTTGACACAAGAATATCACAAGGCATCTTTGAAAAATCAGCACTTTTCACAAGTTCTTTTGTCATTAATTTAATGCGGAATTTACTTCCTTTAGCCATTCTTTTGCATTCTCTGGTTGTCTGGGAAGCTAATTCTTGTGTAGGACACAAGATCACAGCTCTGATCCCGTCCTTTCTCGCATGCTGTATAGTGGAAAAATTCATTAAAGAAACTTTTGAACAAACATTTCTAGTAGCTAAAAGGCTTAAAAAAGTACCTTAAGTTTCATTAGCATGGGACACACAAAAGCCAATGTTTTCCCAGATCCAGTGGGGGCACAAGCAAAGCATTCTCGGCCCTAAAACATTAAGGGGAAAAAAATAGATTAAGTAAAGATAACAGCTTCTGAAAGGGCATATCCCATTAAACAGTTCAATTCAGTTTTATGTTTCTGATAACTGACCCTTTATGATTTCATTATGTGAAAGTTCCCACTACTGTGTGTGCACTTGAGAGAGAGAGAGAGAGAGAGTGCTAGGGGTGTGCAAAAACCGAACCGACCAACCTGAACCGACCAATTTGGGTGGGGTTATTCGGGTTAATAAGGTCGGTTCGGTTTTTGATATTATGTATACTTCAGGTCGGGCGAAACCCGACTAACCCACATCCGACCGAATAACCCGATTTTTTAAATATATAAATAAAAAAATTAATTTTTCTACAATATTAATTAAAATATAATATATATTTAATGTAAGTTTGAAATTGTTAGTTTGTTATATTTTTAAAATATTTTTTTATGACATTTAATATTATTTATTTGTATTAATTTAGAATTTTAATTTAAATATGTAAATTAAAAAAATAAAATTCGGGTTATTCGGCCGGGGCCCGAAAAAAAGAGAGTTAATCGGGTAGGAGCCCGATATTTATATAGGGTAGGGTCGGGTGAAGAAAATATAAGAATTTCGGGTTAATCGGGTCAGGTTCGGGATGCACACCCCTAGAGAGAGCAACAAAAGCTACAGGAAAAGATAGCTTATATGAGAGACCATACAGATAGGAGGACTGGAATAGCTTGCATTTGGATTGGCATTGGCTCCTTAAACCCAAGTTCTGCAAGATTATGTAATAAATACAGCTTGCATCCATATCTACAACCAAACAACATATTACCAGTCAAAAAATAGCAAATGAACATCCATGGACTTCTTTTTTTTTTTTTTTTTGGAAGCAGTAAAACCAAACTAAAGATATATGCATCAGAATAGAGCAGAAAATGAGAGACAGATGATACTTTTTTCCAAACTGATAAAGATAAGTTGACTGCTCCTCGTGATAATATCGGATATCTAAAGACAAAAATAAGCAGAAACAATGAAAAACCATAATAGAAAGGAAAAAGAGGATGGGTGAATACAGAAAGAGAAAAATGCTGTCCTCTTCGATGCATTAACTATGATAGCATGAAAGACCAAAATAGAAACTGTGCATTGTCAATTATTTTGGCAGAATTACTCCCACAAAGACAAATAAATATCCCAAGCAGTATAAGAGTCTCAGTATCGATTGCAACAATTATCCAATCAATGAAATAACTCATGTCAAGCCAGAGTGCATCTAAATGATATTTCACTCCATAAAGTAAAATAAGCATTGTACTGATACATGCAGAAGCACTACTAGTTAAGAAAAAGAAAATCACCTTGAGCTAAACTCTGCAAAATTTTGAAGTGGGGAGGGGACATTATTTCCAGAAACATGAATCCGATACTTTTTCCTCAAAAGTGAATCCCACTGACCAGTAAAAACAGTTAAAAAATAAAAAAGAAGAAAATTGTTAACACAATGCATATGTACAGTGATGCACGGGGAAAATAGCAAAATTAGAAAAATGAAAAACCTCAATTTGCTTATTAAGCTCCTTCTTTGCTGAAGGATGATTTTTATCATCTTGGTGCTTTTGTTCATCATTTGGGAAAGTGACTGGCTTTGAACTCTTAAAGACTGATACTCTCCACAGTTTCTGCTTTTAACATAAGCAAAAAAAAACTAAATTATTAAGTCATAAAAATTATAAAAAAATAAAAAGAGTGATGTAGCAACTTGATGCTTGACCCATATTACATACTAAGATAATGTGTTATAGCTAAAAATGACCTCAATTACCAGAAACAGTCGCATCCTTTGGCTTCCTTTTCTTAGAAGCGATGGCAACTTCTTGTGCTTCAGGTTTTCCACATTCATAAGCTCAAACTATATGTTTGACAATTATCATTACCCTTTTTTTTCTCCTACATGAAATAATTAAAGTAAAACAAGTGAACAGAATAAAGAACTACAGAAGCACAAAACATGCAAATAAAACAACATAAATGAATTCAGAAATCCCAGAACTTTCAAAATTACAGCATTGAAGAATAAAATAGAAAAATTTTTACCTTAAAGCGCGAAAGTTCGTTGGCAAACTTCTTCTTATCAAAACTAATGCCCGCAAACAAAAAGGAAGTGTCTTTCTCCATTCCTGAAGAAGGAAAAAATAAATAAACTGCTTTTTTTTCTTTTTAAGTTCTTATAGTTGCAATGACCAAACAGACATTGGAAAAATGTGGAAAATGACCTCAAGCATGTAGAAAATCATTGATTCAGCCAATTTTATCTTTTGGGTTAAATTAAGACCTAAAGGTCTGTTCTGGATAATTTTTACTCAATCTTAGCTTGGACCAACACGGCCGTTTCACTTCAGTAAGTCAAGTAAAGCAAATAAAAGAGTTTATTTAAAACAGTTGAGCAGATGTAATGTTTCTTCTACTTCTTTTGCTCTTCCCAATCTCTCATCAGCATCAATTCCTTCTTGACCCAATAAATTCAGTACTCAAAACTCAACCCACCATTTCCAGTATCCAAAAATTGATTGACGACAAATTAAGCAAAGCAAAAACCTAAAATGTCAGTGATTCATGTATTTTCTTTTCCAGTTTCGCACACCAAATCAAAGTTTAATAATGCAGACAGTAGTAAAAAAAAAAAAAAAACAGAAAATTTAATAGATGAAGATTCAAGAAAATACTTCGTAAAAGTTAGGCTAAACAACGCAGGTTTCAACCCCAGAAAAGTATACCAATTAATCAACAATAGAGGACTCCACCTCACAAAACGAAAATGATTTTACCTAATTGAAAGATATAAAATAATGCATATACGAAATTACAATTCAAGTACTTGTATGCATTTGGTGAATCAGAAAGGGCAATAACAATAAACCAACAGGATTACTACTCATTACAAATGTTCACAAAACTCGAAATATACTTGAACACCAAATTAAACAGATTAATAAGAAGAAAAATAGAAGCAGAGCACTAAATTAGGTTTCGAAGTTTGAAAGCTTACCTAAGAGCCTGAAGAGAAGGCTTTCTTAGGGTGAAAATTCCTCTGTGGCAAGTGTCATGAATTGAAAGCCAGCGAAGTGAAGACGATGACGGCGCCGCAAAGATTTCCGACAGTACAGTGAACACCGGAGAAGGGAGGAGCCAAGCCAAAGGGAGGACTTAAGGGTGGAGTAGAAGCAAAAGGTAGCAGCCTCCGCAGTCCTAGTGGTACGTCTAGACGTGATCAGAGAATTTGATAAGGAAACAGCTTGCTAGAAGGGGAAGGTGGAGGTTAGGAGGAAGTGGTGGGGTGGGTGAAGCAGTGACTGAAGGCGGTGGAGAAGATGAAATTGGCGGCGGTGCTTCAAACACACATATACATACCCGATAACACTCAAAATAAATTAATTCATCAACTCCAAGACTTTGAGTCGCGTGGCTGAGTGCAATTTAAAGAGGGTCCACCATAATTGATTACTTTAATAATATATTATTGTTATAATGTGATTATTTATTATGATTGATGATAAATTTCAATCAATAATTTTTTTAATTTCGATCCACGTAAGCCCTGATCGATGATATTTATTCCGATTGATGATAAATTTTAATCGATGATTTTTTAATTTCAGTTGATGTAAGTTCCGAGCGATGATATTTATTTCGGTTGATGGTAAATCCCAACCGATGATTTTTTAATTTCGATCAACGTAAATTTCGATCGATGATTATTTATTTCAATTGATGGTAAATCTCAACCGATAATTTTTTAATTTCGGTCGACGTAAGTCCCGACCAATGATATTTATTCCGGTTGATGGTAAATCCCAACCGATGATTTTTTAATTCCGGTCGACGTAAGTCCCGATCGATGATATTTATTCCGGTTGATGGTAAATCCCAACCGATGATTTTTTAATTTCGATCGACGTAAATTCCGACCGATGATTATTTATTTCGATTGATGGTAAATCCCAACCGATGATTTTTTAATTCCGATCGACATAAATCCCAACCGATGATTATTTATTTCGGTTGATGGTAAAATTCGATCCGATTATTTTTTATTCCGATCGGAGGGTATGATTTCCACCACCGAATCGGAAGACCGTCCATCGCCAAGAGCGGATCGGACAGGGTTATCTCTCCGCCAAGAGCGGATCAAATCGGAAGACCATCCATCGCCAAGAATGGATCGGACGGATATTATCTCTCCGCCAAGAGCGAATTGAATCGCAAGACCGTCT
This sequence comes from Excoecaria agallocha, assembly GCA_037975025.1. Lineage (NCBI taxonomy): Eukaryota > Viridiplantae > Streptophyta > Magnoliopsida > Malpighiales > Euphorbiaceae > Excoecaria > Excoecaria agallocha. The sequence goes on from CM075808.1 coordinate 72,245,602, forward strand.
ATCGCCAAGAGCGGATCGGACGGATAATATCTCTCCGCCAAGGGCGGATCGGTTGACCATCCATCGCCAAGAGCGGATCGGACAGGGTTATCTCTCCGCCAAGAGCGGATTGAATCGGAAGACCGTCCATCGCCAAGAGCGGATCGGACGGGGTTATCTCTTCGCCAAGAGCGAATTGAATCGAAAGACCGTCCATTGCCAAGAGCGGATCGGACGGGGTTATTTCTCCTCCAAGAGTGGATTGAATCGGAAGACCATCCATCGCCAAGAGCGGATCAGAAGGGGTTATCTCTCCGCCAAGAGCGGATTGAATCGGAAGACCGTCCATCGCCAAGAGTGGATCAGACGGATATTATTTCCACCGCCAAGAGCGGATTGGATCGGAAGACCGTTCATCGCCAAGGGCGGATCGAACGGATTATCTCCCCGTCAAGAGCGGATCGAATCGGAAGACCGTTCATCGCCAAGGGTGGATCGAACGGGTTATCTTTCCGCCAAGAGCGGATCAAATGTGATTATCTCTCCGACAACATAAGCAACCGTAAAGCAGGTTAGTAAATATTTATAAAATTATTTACACAATAAAATTGCAAAAATTATTTGTAGGATAAAAATTATAAAGCGGGTAACTCCCCATAAGCGGGTAACTCCCAAAGATCAAAGCATTCTCCAAATGGGTAACTCGCCATAAGCGTATAACTCCCAAAGATCAAGGCATTCTCCAAACGGGTAACTCCCCATAAGCGGGTAACTCCAAAAGATCAAGGCATTCTCCAAACGGGTAACTCCCCATAAGTGGGTAACTCTCAAAGATCAAGGCATTCCCCATAAACAAGTAACTTCCCATAAGCGGATAACTCCCAAAATTATCGAGCCTTCGATCTCAAAGATCGAATTGCATGGAGGGGGACTAGTGATAACACCCAAAATAAATTAACTATAAGGCCGACCCATTAAAGGCCCATGAAGAGGCCTAAGATCAGAAGCACATAAAGCCCAACACTCAAGGGTATAAATATGAGAGGTAAACACATAACAAAGGGGCTCTCTCCCTTTCTCCCTCTCTCTAATTCATAATACTCTCTCTCTCCATTAAGTTTTCTCTCCACACTTCGATAGCTAACTTAGGCATCGGAGCTCAAAAGCCCGGCAAGACCGGGCTAATTTTCTTTTTTGCAGGTCATTAGAGCCTCCTTCTCCCATGGCCGACAATCTCTCCTTCTACGGTAAAATTTTATGTTTTATCAATAACGAAACCCCAAAACCAACAGAAGCAACACAACTGTAGGATACGAAACACAAACATTTAATCTGAAAGTATAACAAAATTTCAAAACACATATACATAAAAATGGGGATTTGATGGAAACTTGAGAGTGCGAATTGGAGGAGAAGAGAGGAAGCAAAGAAAAAGCAAGGAACAAGAGAAAGTGTAGAGGTCGTAGGCGACTAGACGGGGTGCGAATGTAGCGAGCTGCAGGCCGGCGACGACTGGACTGTGCAGAGGGAGAGAGGCGGCGAGGATGGTAGGGGCAGAGGAAGGGAAGGGGGAAGGAGGGGGGCCACAGCACAAAGAAGAACCGTGATCCAAGGTTAGTCGAATAGCGGATTTGGAACAGAGCCGTTGGGGCACTTGAAACATACCCAAACGGGTTCAATTTTAGGTGGCTGGGTTTTGGGTTTGGCACAAATGAGCACTTTTTGAGTAAATTGACATTGGATAAATTTTTTTAAGGAATTTATACCAAATACCCCTTCTTTAACCTTAATTTTTAAAAATGCATCCTTCAATTTAAAAGTTTAAAATTATCTTTTTTGATTTTTTATTTTTAAAAATATCCATTTTTATTTTAAGCCCTAATTACCGTTGCCCATTTTCATCTATTACTTTATCGTAATCCATCTTCCTATCTTCCTCTACCTATGAGTCTTTTTCTGCAAATTTCTCCCTTGCATCGATGTGACCCATCTTCATCTCTTCCTCTAATTTTAAGTCGTTTTTCTGGAAATTTTTCTCATGCATTGGAGCCTTAACTCCGAGTTTATCGATTATCTATATTTATTGTAGCCATATCCTATATATTCTAGATTATCCGTATTGTCATAGCCGTATAATTTTCGTCGATTGATTCTCTTAAGATGTGATTTTATTTTCTCATTTTTTATTTCGTATTTATTCTTCTTTTGATATTTTCTTTGTTTGATGGGTTTGTTATGTGATGGATTTGTATTTTCTATTCCTTGAATTTCTAGTGATCGTTTTGTTGATAGTTTCCTGTATTTTGCATTTTATTCTTGGTAATAGCTAAATGGCTTTGTCTGACCAATCCATTATCCAAAATAAAAATGGGATAAGTCTCGACAAGTCTCGATAAGTCTAACATATGTGAGAAACAACAATACTAAAATAGCAAGCAGGATATAAACATCACCAGTACCAAAATAGCAAGTATGGTGAGACAGTCGAGAGAATAGAAAAATTAAGAGTTTAAGCAACTTACAGCTCTAATATATTATTAAATACATATATTTTTCTTCTCCAAGTTCCTTGTCTAAAATAATTATATTATATTTACATCTCTTTTTTCCTCATTTATTTTATTTCTGATAGGAATTTATGTTTATAATGAGTTCTAGGTTTTTGTCTGTCTTTGGATCTTAAGTTATGGTAGCTAATCGGGGTCTTTGATTTCTTATTTTGGATGATTTCTTTTGATCTTTGACTTTTTGTGGCCTAGTGTCGGCTCCGTAGTATTGTGATTTTGTAACAGACTCTATCTTCTGGGTTAGAGTTGATTACTGCAGTTTTTATGGGTTAGGTTCTATTACTATTCTTTATGTTGCAGTAGGTTTTTGTTCTTTCATTGCAGCCTTTGATTGGCCTCATCATATAAACAGAGTATCAAGCAGGGAATTTGACTTTCTTGCTTGGCCTATTTACTTAGAGTGCTCTGCTGCCGATCTGGTCTTATAGTTATTAGCAGGAATATTTATTATTGTTTTTCTCCTTCCTACTGGAACTATATTTTGTTGTTCTGGTGGTGGCTGATGTTCTTACTTATTCAGGATGGAGATAAGTTTTATACTGGAACATGGTTGGTGATCATTTTTTTGTCTTAGGGGTAATGTGGAACTGCACACTATCTTGGTTGTTTTGGTAGCATTATGGTGGTTTCATGCTTTTTTTTTCATAGATAGAAGGGCAATTTTGGATTGTTTTATGGGGGAAAATGGGATTGTGATGAGGATGGTTTTAAGATAGCAATATTATTTTTCGTTTATTACTATCTTATGTCTAACAAGATGAAGAATTACATTGGTAAGCAAGAAATTGTTTTCATTGAAAATGGTGATTCTAATGGATATTCTTGGGGAAAAGATATCTTTAACTCACCATTTCTGGGTTGAAAGGAAAGTTCATGAACAACAAAGCAATGAGTTCTTTTAGGCTTATTTGCTTTCTTTTAGCTTTACAATTTTGATTTTATGAGTTTCGTAATCTTTATAATCCAATATACATTGTCCAGGTTGAGACAGAAAGGGTTCTAAGAGTTTTAAACTGGATAGTTATTGTATTCCCCAGCTTTCAGAATTTACAAAGGCCTTTATTTTTCAACTCTGGTGATCAGGTATGTGTTTATTAATTTGTTTGTTATTTTTTTCACTTTTTAATAAATAAACATGCATATGATAATTATAACTTAAATTAAGTTGTTTTATACCATATTGCATGTTTAGAATTTTTTTTATTGTTTCTTGTCTGATCTTCATTTTTTGTGTTATGTTTTTTTTGTTTGTATTTTTAGCGGTGTAGAAATATATTTCCTACAATTTTTAAAAAGACTACCCTTGATTTGGATGAACTTTTTAATAAAGAAAAAGCTGAGGCAATTCAAAATAAAGATGGAAATGGGCATGGTGTAGATTTCCCAACTCCTCTAGGTGTCAATAAATACTTTTAATCCATACCGAGGGGGCACCTCTAATATTAGTTCTAATTTGGGAGAAGAAATAAAAGAAAAGGTACAAGGAATTAAAAGACAGATGTAAGAAATTAAAGAAGAGGCGCGCAGTATTGTTAAAGAAGTTGATGGTTTGAAGGAATACATAAAATTTAATTTTACAAGGATATTTGAAACTCTGCATAGAATTGAGCTTCCAAAAGTGGTGATAGCAACAAAGTAAGTTTTTTTTTGTTAATTTGATAATTTTTATAGTAATAATATGCTACTTGTGCATATAACAACTATTTAATGATGATTTTGAATGGTTTTATTCATTTATTCGTACTTGTATTTTATTTTTGCAATGTTTAGTGCACTGAGAATGCAAACTTTAAGTATGAGGATGAGGTTTTGGGTAAAGATAATGTGGCTACAAATTTGGGTGATGGAAAGTTTAATGTTGAAAATGTTGACAATATCAAAGGGGATAGTGTGAATGCTGGTGAAGAAAGTAAGGAGGATTTTATGAGGACTGATAAGGTATGTATTATGTGATAATTATTTTTATTTTACATATTCTTGAAATTTTTATAGTTTCATTCTATTTTCATAATATGAGTTATTATTTATTTTTCTATTTGCAAAGGTGGTAAAAAAATCTGTAGGAGAAGTAATTTATACTTCATCTTTTGATGACATTGATTAAAATTTATTGAATGAAATTGAAGAAAAAAACATTAAGGAGGACAAATGAAATGGAACATAAAGTGCGTAAAGTTATTTTTTGGTCATTTCAATTATTGGTTTGGATTTTGATATACCAATGGGTATACCTATTATACCATGGTATATCAAATTTCATATTTAGAATTTCTTATTTGGAATTTAGTATACCGAACAGTATGCCAGGTATACCAGCCGGTATACCTAATTTCAAAATGTAAATCATGTTCTAAAATTTGGTATACCGAACAGTATACCAAATTTTAGAATATAAACATATTCTAAAATTTGGTATACCGGGTGGTATACCACATTCTAAAATACAAATCATGTTCTGAAATTTGGTATGCTAGATAAACTAGCCGGTATACCATATTTCAGAATGCAAATTATGTTTTGAAATTTGGTACACCGGACGGTATATCAAGTACACCAGCCAGTATACTAAATTTCAAAATACAAATCATATTCTGAAATTTGGTATACCAAATCTCAAAATGCAGATCATGTTTTGATTTTTGCATTGAAATGTATAAGTCATATATTTAATTAAATATAGTGTTTCTAACTATTTTATTGTTTGTTTTAATGTTTAATTAAGTAATATTTTTATTTATTATTTAATATAGGTTTTTGAAACATATCAAGTTACTGGCATGGAAATTATTGTGTTCCAAGGCATTCCTCATGTAACCTCCACTCTTTATATACAAAAAAGGGAGATTAAACCAACTGCAATTATGAAATCTCCATATGTGAACAATTTTAACTTTCATGAAAGTGTGCTTGATCGCAATCTTGTGAATGCAGAACTTATTAATAAGGTGTCACTCGATGATAAAATTAGGCAAGAGCCATATAATTTCTTGCAAGTGAACTTCGATCTTTGGTTACAAGAAGGAATGAAAAAAAATACAAAGTAAATATTTTTACTAATATTAACTTTTCATGATTTTTTATATTATAAAGATTTTCAATTTTTGGTTTGTAGAAGAAAGATATATGAAAAGGAGGATGATGAGATTTCACCTCCATTTAACTTTGAAGTGGACATCGTTAATAAGAAGACATGGTTTCATTCATTGTATAATTGTGGTCAACCTTTATCAAATTTAGTAAGTTTTATGTTGTGTCTTTATTTTATTTGTCTAAAATTTTTAGATATTTATTGTTTTATTTCATGTTTTTTTACAGCACATAGATGTCATTTTTTATTGCTTGAGAAAAAGAGTAACATATTCAAAACATATAGAAGTCAGTTTTAAGACAATGAATAACGCTTTCAATCAAATGTTGCAGAGGTTGTATACAAGGTTTTTAAAGAAAGGACATGCCCTATCAATTGTGAATTTAAAGAATCGTGTTTTCGATTGCATTCGTGGGTACAATTTATTTTGTGATGGGCCATGGGTTAATGTTGAATATGTTTTGTTTCCAATCAATGTATCAAAAGAATGACATTAGATTCTGGTTAAGTTGTCTTTTTTATAGATATTTATATGTTTATGATTCTTTGAAGTCAAAAACAAGTAAAGAGTTAGTAGATTATGTATTAAGTGCATATAGTGTTTTGTTTCCTTATTTTTTGGATGTCACTGGATTTTATAATAGTTATAAGGATATTCAATTTGATGAAAAGGCCTATGCAACAAAGGGATGAACTAATCCTTTTGTTCTTATAGAGGTTAAGGGGTTATCTGTACAAGAACAAAGGTATGTTTTAATACCCCTTTTAAAAAAATAGTTTAATTTGTCTTAATTTTTATGGTTGCAATGACTATGGTGCTTTTATTTTATCATTTGCTGAGTATTTCATAGAGAAAAAAGAGATTTCAGCATCAGATTTTAATATGAAAGTCCTTCAGGCTAGATTGGCAATTTTTTTATATTTTAATAGATTGACAAAGAAGCTACAAAATGTTGAGAGTAAATTTGAAGCACCTTCAAGAAGATTTAAATTGAAGAATGTTTCCAAGAGTTAAAAAGGAAAAATTGTTGTAGTTTGACAGTGTATTTAAATGAAACAACAATTGTAAATATTTTATGAATTGTTAAAAAGTTTATGGTCATTGATGAACTAATATATAATAAATCTACATTTTTTTAAAGCAAATGGATGTTGAGTGATATTAGATGAAAATAAATTAGATTTCGGTATGAATTTTATCTTTTGGATTTTGGTATATCGATTGGTATACATGGTATACTGTCTGGTATACCAAACTCTAGAATTAAAATTTTCTTTTGTTTTTTGGTATATTGAATGGTATATCTGGTATACAATCGGGTATACAAAATTTTAAAATTGAAATACTATTCTATTTTTTGGTATACTAGATGGTATATTTGGTATACAATCGGGTATACAAAATTTTGATATTGAAATATTATTCTGTTTTTTGGTATACCCGATATATAAAAAAATAGAAGAAAATTTAAATTCTTGATTTTGGTATACTCAGCTGATATACCTAATATACCGCCTGGTATATAAAATTCAAAAAATTGAAATTATATTATACATTTCAAAACATTAAATTGAATATTAGTAGATATTTTTAACTATTATTTAAAATAAAAAAGTGAATTACAATTTATGATAAATACATAAAAAAAGGAGAACTTTTGTATTTTTTAGAATGAATAAAGTAATACGTGATAATTATGACCATTATTTTTGTAAAACAACACTGGTAAATTCTTTTTTATCAAGTCAAGGTTTTAAGAACAAACAATCATTATTATTAAAAAAAATAATAGTAAGTTTTAAAAGAAAATAATTGTTGTCCCTATTTCTACCGGTCATTGGTTTAGCAATTCATCAAGGTTACTTAGATTTCTTTCCTCTTTCTACCGTATATTTAAAAAAAAATCGTGTTTTGAGTGCTGACTGTGATGACAATTCTACTATCGAAACAATAGCAAACTCCCACCACTTTTTTAATTCATCACCAAACCTGAAATTGGTCTTCATTATTGTTAACATCTAAAATAACCATATATACCGATGGTATATATTTCAATTGAGTATTTTTCACCTTTTATGTAAATTAACAATAATTTGCATTAACAAATCCTATATGTTTAATAGAATTGAAATCTTATTCTATTTTTTTGTATACTAACTGGTATACCTAGTATACCAATTATATCTAAAAGAAAGAACAAATATTGTCTATTTTGTAGCATTTATGTGTCTTCCGATTATGTATAAATTTTTTACATTTTCCAAACCTTACTTTCACTTTAGATTTCCATCATGATCTGATTCTTCTTTTCTTAGGTCTTCCCACTTTAACTATTCCAATTAATGGTAACACAAAATTTTCTTCAACTTTGGTAGGTATGTTCCAAGTTTTGTTTTCAGGAATTGGATACACTATTCATTCATAAGTTGCTAGCATTGCCTCTATAGTATAATAAATTAAACAATATTCATAGGGGTTCAAGTGATCTTCATTCATTACAGTCAAAGCATGTGGACTTGACAATTCATCTATTTGGAAATGATTACATGAGCTAAAAGTTCTTTTTTTTATGTTCACTATATAACTCTGGTCACATTCTTGGATAGTAAATGTATCATTGTTTTATGCTTTCACCTGAAAAGAAATAATAAAAAAATATTTTTGAATTTTATAAAGAGAATATTTTTGTTTTTAAATTTTTAGTGTACCTCATTATTATACCAAATTCCAGATTTGAAATTTTCCATCTAGATTGTGGTATACCAAGGTATACAACATTACAGATTTGAACATGTAGGACAAATATATTCGAGTTTTGAGATCTGAACATCATTTTTTGAGACAAAAATGTAGTTTTTTCTCAAATATCTTCATGATTTGCCGCAAGTGTTGTGAACGTTGACAATGCTAGTTGTCTATTTTTGTAACTCCACTCTTCTATCAATTTTATAAAATATTCAACTAAAGCCACTATTGGAAGTTCTCTTGTTGATTTATTTGTTGTATTCATTGATTCAACTATTTTTGAGGTTATGATTGAGAACTTATTCTTCAATAAATGTACTTTTTACCATTTTTCATATCTAATATTAGTTAAATATGTTCTCATTTAGGAATCTACCTTATTAATCTCATCCATTTTGTACTTAAATTATTCCAATGCGTATGTCCCAGATGCTTCAAAAAATACATCCTTAATCTTAATTGAATTTTTCTCGATTTTTGTCTTTAAATTGTTTCGTAAATGGTATATGCATACATAATGGCTTATCTCTAGTAAAAAAATTTTTGGTTGCTTTCTCAATACTATCACGTCTATCTGATATTATGGAGATCCTTTCTCTTATATCACATGTTTTCCTAAACATTATGGAGAACCATTTCTAAGAATAATCATTTTCAAAATCAACAATAGCGAATGCTAGAGGGTAAATTTTACCTATTGCATTTTGTGTGCATGTTATAATTAGTGTCCTTCCATATTTTGATTTCAAGAAGGTGCCATCAACAACAAATATCGACCTACGATGCTTCCATCTTACAATCAAAGCTCCTAAAGCAATAAACAAGTATAGGAATGTCCCATTTTCTCCTATTTGAATATCAACAACAAATCTAGGATTAATTGCCTTTAACATATACAAATAGTTGCGTAACAAAGCATAACACTCTTTAAAGTTTCCCCTAAGCATTTCAAGAGCTTTTGCAATTGATCTCTAAGCTTTTCCATAGTTTATTGTAACCCCAAAATCAACTTTCATCTCACGAATTATATCAAGTGGAGTGTATACTAATTTCACATTCAAAAACTTTGTCTTGATGATTTCTCCAATCACATTTGATGTTGCATGTCGTTGATTGCCTAATCTCATTTACAAAGGGCAAGTATGAATGTTGATGAAATTTTTGATTTTGAATATGCTTGTATTGCCGATCCTTGATGCTCTTAATTGCCATTTACAATTCTCGTCCATGCAGTTCAAAACATATCTCTTGACACATGATTTATGAACTTTGTATTGGAAGTTGTTTTTTAATGTAAAGAAACTTAATGCCTTTGTAAGGGTTTCCTTATCATTATAAAGTTGTCCTATCTCTATATTAGGATATCTTGGATTACTTATGATAATAGATTATGTTATCCCCGTATCTTTTTCTTCTTCTTCTTCTTCTTCTTCTTTAGTTTTGTCCTTTATTTTCTCAATAGTATATTTGCTAAATATGCTCACATAATCCATCATTTCAGAAATACTTTCTTCCACCTGTGTCTTCTCCCTCATCAGTAGCTCCTCTCTCTCTCTCTCGCCATCTACTCTTATAAACCACGATCTTGCTCGTTATTTTTCACATACCATTTTAAGCTTCTCTTATCTTATTACGATACCTGAAGATTAATTTTGACAGGTAACAGCATCTTAATAAGGGTTTATTTCTTGAAACAACTTCTTGTGCCGCTTAAGTTTTTTTCTCTCTTTGTTGTTACATTTTGTGTTTTTATAATCTATCTTTTTATTTTTTAGTTTTTCCTATTTCAAGTTGAAATTTTGGCGTAGGAAACTCTAATCTCTTTTCCCAATATACTTGTATTGATTTTTATTTGGACAAAAGATGCTTTATTTACTTCTCTCAAGTTTCATTAATTTTTTTATTTCGAAGCAAAGACAATATTACTAACTTATCTTTTCTGCAGAGCTTGTGAATGATAAGCTTCGGCAATGACAAAATCCTCGTAGGCAAGTATATTATTTTATACTTTTTTTTTCAAGGAGACTTCCTTATTTTTTCTTCCTACTGTGTGATTTTCCAAGTCAAGGTTTTGCAGAGAATTATTTGCAGCCACCAAGCTGAGATTTCTGATTCAAGAGCTGGAACGGATCTTTTGGATATCATCCTCACCAAGGTAAAATTTTCCCCTGCTCTATCTTGTTATGATGCTTGTGCTACTTGTTAAAAGCTCTGAAAAGATATGTTTCATTGAAAATAATTACCCTGGTAATAGCATAAAAAAGCTTGTATGACTTGTGTCGATTCCTTGTTTAGAGTTCTGAACAAGGAAGGTACAACTGTTTCTCAAATTAGGCAACATGAAGCGTGCGAAATAGAGAGAGAGAGGGACACTATGTAATTTTTCTTATTTCTTTAATTTACATGATTTAATATCATTGAGTATTGATTCCTTGTATTTTATGATTGTTTTAGTCATTAATTAGTAAATATCTATTAAAATCATGTAAAAATTGGGTAAATATGTTTTTTTAGCGATTACTGTTCATCATCCCCTACCTTCTACCACTTGGGTTACCAACTTCTTTTTTTGGTTTTCTGCTTGTTTGCTCACTTTAAAGCATGTTTTGCTCATTTAAAAGTGATTTTAAAGAGTTTTAGGTAAAAGCATTCCAGTATGACTACCCAGGATAATTTAATAAGGTTGTTAAGAATAATATAAGTAATATTACCAGTATGTGTGGCATATCAGTACTCGGCCTAATGATCGGTTACATAGATCTACCATTTTCATTTTTTGTTTTGAGGTAGTGAAATTACGAGTAGAAGATGGAATGTAACGGGTTGTTTTAACTCTGAAAATTTTTTGCAGTGCTGCCTTATTAAATGCTAAGGTCTTGTTTATATTTGTAGTTATGACATGGGATTTCAAGAAACTAATATAAGAATTGTTAAAATAGAGGCAGTAGGAAAATAATTTAATGGAATTTCTATAGTTTTTCTATATTTTGTACAGCTGTTGTAGCACCCTTTATAGTGTTGCTTTGTACATAATAAAATGCGAATTTCTTTGTTGTTTTTTGTTCCCTCAGTTTTCTATTTTGCGGTGTGATGTATGTGTAACAGATGGGTTTTTTGTTTTCCTGAACAGTTATTGGGCATATATCTCATACAATGAAGGTACTTGCTTTTTGTTAATATGGTTAAAGATAAAAACATGTTGTTCTAGAATATCATTAGAAAGGAGAGAACATTTGTTATTATTTGTAATTTTATGCCTTAGTCTGTATAATGTTGCCATTACTTGTGGCTGAGCTTAGAGTATGAAAATGGTTTTTGTGCTAATTTCTGTGGGAATGTTTTTGATTTTCTGAAATTGCTTTTATGAAGCATTAAAATCGAGCATAAACTTTTGAAGGAAGCATTTTCCTTTTTGGTGGTGTAACGGATACTTTTTATGGTTTTGTTTTGACGTGTAAAAGGCATAACTTACAGGTCTTTATTTTTTTATGTGCATATGCATAATGTGTCTCATGCTCACATTTGATTCTCTAGTCTCAAGGAATGTTTCTTACATCATGTTTCTTCTTGCTAGAACTGGAAGCGTGGCAGGTTGTTTTCATTACAAGAGCAAATCGATCACAAGGTAACTTTCTCTTTTTCTAGACTGGCTTTCAGCAGACAGCTAGCCTGTTGAATAAAATGAAAATATTAATTTCATTTTCTCATCAATTTTTTATTTTTTTATAATTAAATTATTGAAATGGAGAAGTAAAATTCTAATCTTAGCAAATTGGAAAAATAATTAAATTTTTAGCTGTTTAAATTAAGAATTGTTTAGTCAGATTTTCTTATGAATTCAAAGTAGAATATAAAAGCATTAGCAACCAATTCCAATTGATTGCAATTCCAAAATCAATAACGTATCATCATTTGATGGGATTTTTGAGTCAATAATTAGTATTATTTATACCTATTCATTTCAGGATCTGGTTGCTAATTTCTATGTGCTTATTTTTCCTGGTTTCTCATCGTAGAAGAATGAGAAATATTTATCGATTTTCATGATCATCGTTCATCATCCCCGGCAGAATTCTTTTTTTCTTTTCAAATTTTTGATATTATTTTCTTATAACGATGCATCATGTTGGCAAAAGTTAATCCATCTAAAGTTGCGTCTTTGACAAGTTTAATCGATAAAGTGGATGGAAACGTTCGATGCTCTACTACTACCTGCAACAATTAAGTGGATGGAACGTATTGAACGTATTAGACATTTGACTATTAAACAATTAAGATATATGACTATTAGTGTATTGGACATGTATGTATGGAGCTGTTTGTGTGCCTTTCCTATTCAAATTGAACTTGCAAATACATTTTTGTGCTTTATTATATATAATTTAGAAAATAAATGTTGCCATAGTCTTTGCAGGTACTCTGTTCTAGTATACATATGCTTTTTTATTGCTTATCCTATTGTTGTTTCTGGCTATATCTTCCATTGACCACTTAACCCTCCCTAATTTTCATATTATTTTGTAAATGTTTATTAGAATACAGCCAAGATTAAAGTCAAAGTCAGTGCTATCGGTAACAATATGTATGTCGGGAGTGATTCCGCATAGATGTTTAAGTTTACTTGATAATCTAGAGAGTGATTCAACTAGAAATAGATGGAATGGTGGGAATATAATAATAGTGGCATGAGAATTAAGTTGTAGCATAATTTCCTGTTCAGCTATTGAGAAGCTTTTAATTGCATGATTTCAATTTCATATCCACTGAAATTTAGTAATTTGGGACATATAATAAAATGCTTGTTTTTGATATAGGATTTCTATGTGAATGATTTGTAATTTCTATGTGAATGATTCTCCCCTTCTTATGTCACACATTTTCAGGAAGTTAACAATGTGTAAATCAATAGGATTTCAGTCATACCCATAGGAATGGGAATAATACCAATTAGACTAGCATATAATAATGGTTTTCTGATATTAAAAAACTGTAATAATGTTTAGCGACGGATTGGCGACGGACAAAACCGTCATTAATTTTTTTACTTATGAGTGAATTTAGCAACGAAAAATGAATTTTATTGCTAAAAATAGCAACGAAAGTTTATATTCCGTTGCTAAATTTGTCCAAGTCACCGAATCTTGCGGTGTTGAATTTAGCAACGGAATTTAAATTCTGTTGCTAAATTTAGCAACAGAATTAAATTTTCGTTCGCCGAATTAGCAACCAAAATTTTCGTTGTAATTTTTTATTAGCAACGGAAAATTGACTTTTTCCGTTGCTAATTTCCGTTGCTAAATTGCACTTTTCTTGTAGTGATTACCTCCTCGATCGGCTCTATTGTTTAAAGGAAAAGATGTTTTAAGACGATCTTTTGGCTCATATACCTAGGCCTATCTAATTTGTATAGAGACAAGATGTGACACGTTACATTCATTCATACTTCCGTATATCGAATGGCACTACCAATGTTACCACATAATTATTTAGTTCTATTTCTTGGTTTATATGTTAAGTCGATAATCCAAGTTAACGTTTCAATATCCCTCATTCACTTTAATGTTGCTAAGTTACTATTTATTTAGTATAAATTTCGGTAGCATGATGGCTTATATTTCATGCTACCCAAACCTGCAAATGATCAAATTCACACTCCCTAATAGCAATCTCCATGTCCAATACTCTAATTACATACATTGCACTTCTAATCTTAGCCCACAACACATTCACACGGTACACATGCTCTCTCACATATAATTCATCAATACACTAAAGTTTAGCTTATAATTCCATGCCATAATTTATATCTCAATTCCATAATACATACATCAACTATTATTATCCTAAATTACATGCATCCAAAATACATTAACCTAAAGTCTTCACAATGTACATGCCACGAGATTGTCCCCACTCGCTTTCACTTTACTTCTCCTTGCGCACAATCAAAACAAACCACGTGCTAAGCAACTTTGTTGCCTAGTGGTGAATACATCTACACAAAATTTCACCTACTAAACTATTTTAAATAAAATTTGCCATTATACCCCTAGTGTTATATTCACGTAATTAGTGTAAAATTTTATTCTTATTTTTCTTTAAATTACCATTAAATCTACTTTTTACTTAATTTCTTTATTTAATTCAATATATTTCTCTACTTAATGGAAAATTACCGTTTAGTCCCTATATTTCTTTTTCTTTATATTTTACCTTATTTAACTCCAATTTTGGTCATTTATGTTTCCTTTAACTTGTATTTCACCTTAGGTGATAAATTACCATTTTAGTCCTTATATTGACCTATAAGGTGGCAAATTGTGTTTTAGTCCTTAAACTTCTCCTTATTTATGATTTTGCCCCTTTTCACTTATTTAACTAATTTAACCTTTTTAATCACATTTTTAAGGCCAAATTACCATTTTACCCATATTTTTTGCGTAATTATATTTTTTCCCTTTTTAACCTATTTAATTCCATTTTTTTTTACCTTTTTCATTATTTTATTTCATATTTAATATCTATTGGGCATAATTTGCTATTTAGTCCTTATTTTTTCACTAAATTACGATTTTACCCCTAATGTGAGCAATGAAAATTCTCGAACCGGATATGCAGGACGAGCACTCTAATGTTACTAATGGACTGGAGGGACCACTTGCCGTGATCTGGCTACTCTAGTGTGGGTCGAGGGACCACTTTTCGTGATCCGACTACTCCAATATACTTGTGTGTGCCGGCTAATCCAATATGTATACTATCCAACTAACCTCATAATGCTATAGCGGTATATGTATTCCTATGGCTACCCATTATATCCTAGGATTCAGGATTGACAACTGTACACTAAGGGCAACTGTATTTTATTACTTATATCATACTTTTATATGTTTTTCCTTACTAATTACATTATGTCATAAATAATCTATACTTATATGGTATCCAATTATGTTTAACCATTGTACATTCATCATAAATGCATAAAATATCATATAAAAGTAATGAAAACATACCAATATTCCCACATATACCATTCAGGCTCATTAGGATTTCCCACATACCATTTAATTCTTTCTCCATTTACATGCCAAATATGTTTCAAATGACATTTTAAACATTTATATAATAGTACAAATTCAATTCACCCTATAATACATAAGTTTCCTTTAAGTCCATCATTATGTTCCATTATGTATTATCATATACACTTATCATTTTTCATTCTAATCAATTCTACAATATTCTTCACATATTATATTGTGTATTTCATATCAATCATGCCAGTAATTATTAATTTAACTCACATTATCCCTTAGTATCCAATTTGGCCTACCTTAGAACTCTTAATTCCAATTTTTTTCTTTATCAATTCATACTCAAATCATCTTAATTCATCATTTTATAATGTTGGTTTAAATTATTTCTCATTTCTACTTGAGTTCACCTAGTTACATAATGTAAATTTTGAATAAATTCCAACAAAGTAAATGAAATTAAGTGTAAATTATATCCGCTAACCTTATTTTGGCTTAAGAATGACCTAATCTTCCTTCTCCTCTACTTTTTTCTCATTGCCTTTATCTTTCCCTTGATTTTTCTCTTTAGGCCAAATTTTAGAGGGAGAAATTAGTGAGTTTCAGCCATGATTTTCAACAAATAAAAGCTACTAAACAACTCTATTAATCATGCTCTATAAGCCTATAACAAAATTTCTAATTAATTCTAACATAAAATCAAATTGTTATCTAATTAGGTTAACCTTCTCTCTCTAAAAATACTCCAACTCCAAGCCTCCTCTTGATGCAATTCAACTTCTAAGATCTAAAGGATAATTTCTAGAGTGTGTGATTGAAATTAGAGGCTGAGATTTGGTGGAAGGAAGAAGAAATAAAGAAAAATGGTGGAAATGGCAAGAAATGGGAAGGTTCGGTTTTTCTAAAGAAAAGGCGAGAATTTTAATGAATTTAGGGCAGAATTGTAGATTATTCTAGACCCCTCTAGTTTTTCTTTATGTCCACCAAATCTAGGATCAAGATTCAACCATTTACTATTTGATCTAATGGCTTATTTTTTTAAGCTAATTGTCACCATTTCATTGGTCCCTACACATCTTTTGGCTATGCTAATGCTTTTAGGTGATTATGAATCATTCTTAATGACATTTATGCCCTTCTATATTTAAAATATGGCAATTAAGCCCATTAATTAATTTAATCTCAGTTTTTAACTATTTTTCTGAAATTGATGTTTCACTTGTCAGAATACTCTAATTTTTTTTCCTGCATGCACTAGCATATGAAGAAGCATGTGTTTAAAATTTTAGGTCATTTCTACATCATTTCGGTATACTTATGGCTTCGGAGGTAGATTTAACAGGTCCGAAACTCAAAAATTTGAAACTATCAAAAAATTTATTTTTCACTTCCAATAGCTTATTTATGCTATTTGTAATGGGTTCAGATAATCAGAATATTTTTAGAGCTCTATAGAATATTTTTGAGCTCGATCAAACTTCCTATCAACCCTTTTTTCGGTAACAGAGAAAATCTTTCTCTACTTAACTCGAGGGCCTATTTAAGCTCAAATTCTTCTCAAATTATACCATTGGACTCTATTTAACTCATATTATCTCACCAAATACTTAACTATACTTCTCAGACATATCCCCCATCCTTTGATTGTTCAGGGGTGAGCACGTTTGATTTTTAAACTTTTGTAAATTTCTCTATGTTATACTAAAGCAATCACTCTAATAACTATCGTAGGGTTACCATGCATGCTCTATAATATACTATACATGTCAGATGAAATTCCAGGTGTTACACAAAGAGAGTGATAACCATTTCATCCCTCTCAATATTTTTCTCAGTATACTAGTTCTGGAAGGCCCCCACATTTATTGTGTGATGCCTCGAAAGGAAGACATTTTGCTTCCTTTTAGCCCTACCATCTGTTCTTTTGCTTGCTTTTAGTCCCGAATTTTGCTTTTGCTGCACAATGTCTTTCCACATAGTCTTTTGAGACTTTCACGGTATCTTTGCTTATTGACATTCTTTTTCATGGTCAAAAGTTTGTGTTTTTTATAGGGGTTTGGGTATCCCTGCTTTAGCCATCAAATTTCAATGAAAGAATTAAATGATAAATCACAAATTTTCATAAAGATAGGGAGGATTTTCGTATAGGAAAGAAGATGAGACTCGATGGTTTGAGAGGCAAATTTCAATCGGACTGAAGTGGAAAAAACCTACAAAACGGTACTTTCTCGGTGTTCTGAGCATTAGCACTCCAATGCTTAAGTTAGCAATAGGCAAAAAAGCTCTTAAAGAGATAAATAACATATATTACTTAAAGAGAGAAAGAGAGTGTATTTTATAGACCAAACCTGGTATTTATAGAGCTCGATAAAACTTTGAATAGTATCTATGAATAGTTGGTCTACTCTGAAGTAAGCATGGGTTATCATATAGGTAATATTGATTTGATGGTGGCATGTGTCAGATAGTCCCGTTATATCAGGGAGAGGTCACATCCGGTCAGATGACCTCGTTTCCTACATTTAACTGGCCTTCTTGGAGACGCCTTCATAGGCTCTATGATTTATTTTTTTTCGAATATTATCATTAGTCCCTCGTCAATCAGTTCGATTAAGAGATCGAAGTTTTTGGGTTTTGATATTTTTTGGTAGCCATTCAATTACTTTGTGGCCGATGATGAAGTCCCTTAAGTTTGAGACTAACTTTTAATTATATCAATTGGAAAATAGGTCATCAGTCAAAAGACTAGGATTTTAATTTTTGTGATTGAGATATATGTCGATTAGAAAAATGTTGGAATTTTAATGATCATGATGTACATTGATCTTTATTTTGAACTTTACTCATAAGATTGGTATTTTAACTATTTTGATCGGGATATGCGTCGATTTTTTAGTTTAGACCTCAGTCGTAAGACTGGAATGTTAGTTATTTTGATCGGGATGTACGTCGATCATAAATGGTAGAACTTTAATCCTGCATATGATTTTATAAACATAAATTATTTTCAAAATCTTGTGTTCCTGACCTATTTATTTGACGCTTTTCGAGCTCATATGATCTTTTCCCAGCTTAGGCCTTTAGCGTATGACCATTTTGTTTTTCTTTTATAATTTCTAATTCTCATAGGCTAACTATATCTATTAGAAAATGAAAAGTTACCTTAAGGCATTGCCGACCATTTTTTACTACTTGTTTGACAACAAGTATTCAAATCATTAAATAACGGGTATTCGAAAAGGTGTTTTTTAAGTTGTGTTGCTTCATCTTCCACACCATACTTATTGTATCTTTAATCCTTCATTAAATAATAGAGCTTTGTGGCATTCCTTAATTCTGGGAATCACTATAAATGGGTGTCTTTTCTTTCTTTTTATCTAAAACTTCCTTCTTCTTTTTTTAGGCTCTTTGAAATTTTCTTTTTCTCAAGGTTCTTTTTCTGCCCCTTTTTTGTTCTTTTTTCTTGGAGCTTTTCCTTATAAAGCTACCTAACTGTTCTTTTATTCCTTCATATGGCTTTTCATTTTAGAAAGATGAATGAAAAGCTAGGCTTTTTCTAGCAAAATAAGACTTGTGATAGCAGGTTATATGACATCCATTCTTCATTGTTGTTTCCTTCTCTCAGCCCTGGGTTTTCTCATATTCAAGTCTTCTTTTCTTTTCTATTTTCCTGATATTGATCTGACGAAAAGAAGATTACTTTTAATGAGAGGTATTCTTGTTGTAGCATGGCTATAAATTGTTTGCCTATCTGTTGACCCCTTTTTTTCTCAAGTGGAAAGCTCTTTATCCATGTACTCTTTTCAAAGAGAAAAGCTCTGTATCCATATACTTTATGCTTTAAATGAATTTTATCCTTTGAATATCTCTTGTCTTGATTCTTTATCTGTCTGATATATTTAAAAGACTAAATAAAGAGATATTGCTAAAAACTATAAAAGAAATAGTATGATTTGAGTGGTACTTATCTTTATGAAGATATAAATTTGTTCTGATTGGTTTAGCTTTCCAAAATCCATGTAGTTTATGTTAGGTTCTACTGTCGAATATCTGTTTTGATATCCAATCGTAACTCCTTTGAGACTTGTCTTTAATAGCGTCTTTTAGGAGGTGACGATGATTAATTGCCCTTTATGGTTTTTTCAATTTTTATGGGCTTTTATTAATTATTCATTTTCTTTAAGTCCTCATTTATTGGGACTGCCACGTGTACCTTTATACTTTTATAAGTAGAGTTAATTCTTTGGTGTTCTTACCTATTCTCTATTTTCTTTGTTGTCTTCTTTTCTGCCTACTTTCTTTTTTCTTGCTTTCTTTTATGTTTCCATGGAACCCCCTAATTGCATTTTTCTTTACTTTGATATTGCCATTTTAGGA
Source organism: Excoecaria agallocha (assembly GCA_037975025.1). Taxonomy (NCBI): domain Eukaryota; kingdom Viridiplantae; phylum Streptophyta; class Magnoliopsida; order Malpighiales; family Euphorbiaceae; genus Excoecaria; species Excoecaria agallocha. The sequence goes on from CM075808.1 coordinate 72,265,393, forward strand.
AGACTATAATGGCTTAAATACCCGATAAGTTGGAAATAGTATTTTTCGAGATGAATAGTAATATCAGGGTAAATAGTATCTTTCGAAGTCAAAAAATATTTTATTTGATCATTGAAAAGAGCATATTATTAATTAAACTTCTATTCCTTGAATTGAGTTAAAATTATAGGAGAAATCAAGTGGAAAAGCTTTAGGTATCAAAGTGAGGTAAGTGAAATTCAAGGTTTTTAATTAGTTTTGGGGTGCCTACAAGTATTTTTAGGTGCCTAGAGTTTATTTATGACATTAATTTGAGCAAAAAAGATCAAAAAATTAGGGTTCTGCTTGATGGAATTCTTGGCCATGTTAGTTTCTCAAGGTGAAGGACAAGCTTCCAAGGCAAAAGGAAAAGAAAAAGAAGCATAAAGGACCTAAAGTATTGTGACAAAGGTTATTGACTAATAAATCCTTCTATTTTCCTTAATTTTGAATGAATTTTCTTTATGCAACTTAGGAAGAAAATTAAGAAAAGTAAGTATAATTGAAATTGATATTAGATTAGTGTAATTAGACCTTAAATAAGTCTAATTATAAGCTTAAATTGATTGGAATGATTTTGTAAGATGGTATTCTTTTAGTGGCCGGAATGATGATTAAGAGAAAATAAAGTATATTTTGGTTATTTTTGATAAATTAAGCCTTTAAACGATAATAAATATGATATAATATGTCCATAAATTTTTAGAGAATTTATGAAATTTATTTGAATATTTTTAGAGTAAACAATTGATTATGTCCAATGTAAATTTGATGAAGTATGGTGAAATAATTCATAAAACAAGTAAAATATATACCCATGAATTTTTATAGAATTTATTTGAATATGTTAGAGAAAATATTCAAATATGTACAAAATAAATTTGTTGAATTATTGAGTTATAATTCATAATTTAATGAAAAACAATGACCTGTCCAAAGGTGATGAAAAGATTGATCGTATGGTGAACTTTGTATGGTGGCCGAATTATGTTTTTAAGGGAAATGATGTGTATTTATTGTACTTTGATGAAAATGAACCTTACAATGACTATAGATATGAATTAATGCATCCATGAATTTTTGTAGAAGATGAATTTTGGATATGTATAAGGTAAAAATATTGAATTAATGTGAAATAATTCATAATTTGATGAGAAATTGGTGAATTATTGTGAAATAATTCACAAACTGTGCAAAAAAGACTGATTGATAAGTGACTGTATTGAAAAGTGTGAAAAAAAATTTGATTAATGATTTGTAATTTAATGAATTGGTGCCTTTAAAAATAGCCAGACAGTAAAAATCTAGTTCAGGATATAATTGGCTGGCCATAGGGACATCTGTATCTTGGTGTAAGTCATGGTAACTTGCTTCACTATGGTAGGATCACTGATCTTTCATAGTATCTGCCTATTCTGTTATCTATTCTGTGAGAAATGGTCCCTTGAGATCATTTCTCAATCTGTATGTGGTTCTGTGGGGTCCACATCCCGTATATTCAGTCTAAAAGTTTCTGTCAGGATTGTACTAGAGGTATAATGAAAAAATATGTTAAAAGTATGAAAAGCAAGCTAAAAGTAAGAGCTAAAAGTGAAAAAGGACATAACTGAAAAGAAATAAAAAGTTCAGGAGTAAAATAATAAATTTTCCAAATGATAAGGTTAACAAGTAAAAAAATGACATGTAAATGAATAAAAAGGGTAAAATGGTAAATTAGTATATTAACAGTCCAAAAATGAAGTTTTTGTAAAGTGGAAGGACTAAAATTTAATTTTACATGAAAAAATCAAAATAAGGATTATTTGGTAATTTGTAAGCTATTAATTGAATATGAAGTGAAAATAAAGAAAAAAATAATGACAAATTTGTAATTAATGTGCAAAAAGGATAATTTTGTAATTAAATGAAAAATTGAGTACCAAACTGAAAAGTATACTAAAGTAATGGTATTAATTAATATGAAATTTATAAATATTTCTGAAAACGAAATTGTTGAATTATTGGTAAATAATTTATAAATGGGTGAAAATAATGAATTGTAATGAAATAATTCATAATATATATAGAAGTGACTGAAAAGTTAATTGGTAAGTGAATGAAAATGTAAAAGTATGTGAAAATGAAATTAAATATGAAGGAAAATGTAAGAAAAATAAATCACCTATGACTTGGATGAGAATAATAATCTAGTTAAGCGACTAATGAATTGAAATACAAAAGCTAGTGAAAAAGTAAATTAAAATGTCAGAAATATGAAAAATGATTCCGAAATAAGTAAGGATGGTCTAGATTGAAAAGTTTATTAAAATTATATGTTTGAAATAAAATAATAAATTACATGTCAAGTAAGTAAACTAATATAAGGTAAAGATAAGCAATTATGTAAATGCTTAAATGTTTGGATAAATGAATGTATGTCTGAACGATTAAATGACTGAAAACGTGAATAGTAACCGTTTATGTGATTATAAGCGACATGTCAAATAAGCAAATTAATGTAAACAAATGATAAAAGAAAGTATCATTGTAATTTAATGAAAGTACAAAGACTAAATTATAATTTAGCAAATGAAAAATAAATCGAAAGATGAAATTGTGAATAAACCCTATTACATGGTAAGATAGGGATCAAAAGTATAATTTTACGCTTTAGTGAAAATAGAGACCAAATTCAAATTGTTCATGCCATAATATGTATCAAAAATGAAAGAAAAGAAAAGTGAACTATAAGAATATATGTGATTGAAATAAGAAGATTCCTTTAAAAATAAGTAAGTAAATAAAAAAATGAGTAGTTCCGTATAAATAGTATAATTAAGTATGTTAGAAAATACTATGATTGTTAGTCACTACTAGGCATATTTAATGCTCAGTACGTAGGATTTACTGCGTGAAGGTACTGATGAGCTGCAGCAATAGTACACATGGGATGAAGAATTTTGAAAGAATAGAAGTAAGTTTTGGTATTGGCATTTATATTTTGTTTATAGGTGGAGACAACGGAATTGGTTTGTAATGGTATAATTTTTGTATATGTAAATATATGTGATTGACTAGTGTGGATGGACTATATATGGTTGGAATGAAAGTGAGTTATATGGATAATATGTATATATATTAGTTTGAAATACTGTGTCCCTGAGGGACTGTGAAATTATTTGCATTTCGGGGGGCTAGGTTTTAACAAATAATCACCCATTTTGTAAATTTTCATATTTTACATAAGCACTTTAACGTAACCAATTAATGAAAGTTCAATAAACTAGATGAAAAATTTGCATAACCAACCATACAAATAGTAACCAATAAAAGCAATTCAAGAAACAAAATTAAACAAAAAAAATCAATAGCATAATAGGTATTCAATGAAATAAATAATAATTATTTTTTCAGAGGATTTTACTTGATTAGATTGAAAATAAAAACTAAAATCAACATGTAAATATCATTAAGACAAACCAATTGCAGGGAAGAGGGAGACTGACAAAGGGCAGCGACAAATTGACGTTTGAGAAGAAGAGAGGTAGGTAGACTTAATCTTTCATTGGCATCGATACTGAAAATACAAATTAGCTTCAAAATATCCAACAACAAAAACAAATATAAGGCAAGGTGAAAAAATATTGAATGTGGTCTAACAGGAAAAAGAAGGAAGGAAGAAGAAAGAAAAAAACAAGAATAGTGAAAGAAGAGAAGAAGAGTTTAAGTTAAATTAAAAAATAGGTATTTTTAAAAATGAAATTTTTTAAAAAAAAAGGTAATTTTAAAGAGAAAAAAAGAAAGGGGTATTTTGAGTGGAACTTATTTTTTTAGGTATTTTTGTGAAACTACCAATTTTTTAGATAGATTTGAGAGTTATTTTGGGTTTAAGAGTCCTAAAAATTAAAGCTGAGCTGTAAATTTGCCACTCAAATAATTTATTTTGAAAAAAATACTATTACAGTTATAAAAATATGTCTAAATTTGCCACTCTATTTGACAAAAGTTCACTTCAAAAACTCGAATTGGAAATCTGATAGATATATTGACAGAAAATGGTACACATGGCATATGATATGTGGCATTTAAATTACCCAACCCAAATTAAAACTTTAACTCCAAATTAAAATAAATTAACTAAACCCATTCTACCCATTCTCAAATACAAGAAATGTTATTCCCTTCTTCTATTCAAGCTCTTCCAACTCGTGATGGCTACTCATTTTGGTGCCATTCATCTACTTTTGCCATCGTGAAGAAGGTGCCAATTTGTGAAAACATTTCTAATTTGCAATTTGTTAAAACATTGATTCCGATTTTCAATTCAAGCTTCTCCAACTAGCGGCAGCTGCTCTCTCTAGCATCATTTAACTGCTATTTAGCATCGTTCACCTCTTAAATTTTTTCAATAATTTTTTGTTCTTGTTCTTGTAATTCACGCTATTTTGTGTATTAATTATTTCTTATTTGCATTGTCTTTTCTTTAATTGTGTTCTAATTGGCATAACAAAAGTTCTTTTGTTTGGGGTTCAACTGGCTATTTTGTGTATCATCTCATGTTGATTTGGATTGTAATTATACTCTTCAATTATGTTGTACTAGTTGGATATTTGTATTAAATATTCACAAACATTACATGCATGATTGACACAGTATGTGTTTAAAAATAATTATTTATTTTTTGATTTGTTTATTTGCATTTTAGGTATTGCTAAAGATAATGACTTTTTATGTTGATCTTCCATTTAATAATGGAGGTGAATGGGTAAAATCACATGAAGCTCAATATGTGACAAAAAAGTAAAGATATAAGAAAAATATGATGTAGAATTTTTTGTCCTATTTGGACATTACAGCAAAGTTCAAAAAGTCATTAGGTGTTTAATGAAGTTAATAAAGTCTTAATCGCTTTACCTAATGGGAGAAAAAGTAAGAGATATTACTTGGTTAAGGAAGATGAGGATAATAGAGCATTACACAGCTTGATTTGTGATAAGTTAAATTACGTTGATGTATTCACAATAGATAAGTGTGATGCTGTAATTAATGCCCAAAATTATGTGATAGGAATGTAGGGGATTTAACTTGGCTAGATGTTAGTGTAGATGGATCAGATGATAGAGTTGTCAATAAAGATGAAATAGAGGATGTAGGAACGACATGTTTAAAAAATTATGAGGTTCAAGTTGAGGCTATAAGTAACTGTGAATTTGATTTATATAGTATATTTAAGGTAGATGCCAATTGATCTAGCAATGAACAAGACCACCAAGATGCCTTTAGATCTAGAAAAAATGAACCACAATACAAGACTAAAGTGATGAGGAATGATTTTAAAAATGGATTGCTATTGAAAATAAGTTACTACAAAGTAAAAAAGGCTAAAAGAATAGTACTTAATAATCTTAAAGGGTCATTTATTGATTACAAAAAAATTATTGCACATGCATATGAATTAAAAGAAAGCAATCCAAAAACTGATGTGGTTGTAAACATATCTAGATATGCTTTAAATGAATGGTACATTTCTAAATGGAAAAGCGAAAGGGTAGTTGCTTGTAGTTATTGGATAAGATTCTATGATACATTTTTATCCCATAGCTTGTGCAATTGTTGATAGAGAGAAGAAAAGGACTTAGACTTGGTTTGTGCAATTATTGAGAAATTATTTAGATCTCAATATCTCTGATATGAAAAAGGTAAAAAACTGTAATTATTATGTTTAATTCTTTTATGAATTACGGTTAACAAATGTCACATGAAATTTTTTTTAATGATGTTGTAGGGATTATTAGGGTCAATCACAGAGGTGATGCCTCATGCATATTATATGAGATATATAAAGTCCGATTGGTGCACCAAATAGAAGGGAAGCAAATTAAAAAAGTTGATGTGGTGGTGTGCATAGAGTTTTGGTGAGGAAGAATTTAAAGATATTTTAAGATAACTAGGTAAGCTTTCTAAAGATGTAGCTAAGGATTTGCTGCATTATCTCTCATAGAATTAAGGCATATTTTAATACAGTATGCAAAAATAGAATTGTTGGTAACAATTTTATGAAGTCTTTTAATTCTTAGATTTTGAAAGCTAAGTATAGCAATTTATACAAAGACCATAAAATCTCATTTTAGAAGCAACTTCATGGCAAACTACGAAGAATGAACAAATTCAATCCATTAAAGCAAAACTGAAGAAGAATATTTCATTTTAATGGAGCAACTGATCTTAACCAGTAAAAAGGGCTCCTCAAAAGCTTTTAGTACAGCCAGCTCAACAAGATATTGAGTCGACCTTGGTAATGATAATTACGATGATTGCTTTGGAATTTTCACCTCTTTAAAGCACTAATAATTCACTGACCAAAACGGTAGGCAAAGCACATGCAGCCCATGTGAAGGTACAAGTTTTAAAGCAAAAGACAAAAAAGCTACAACAATTCACTATTTCTACAGTGTCACTCGCTAGTTCTATAGTATTTTCACTATTTTAATAATACTTTCACTATTTCAATAGTGTCATCCGCTCATCTATAAATACACCCCCTTCTAAAGCAATATACCATTTTCCTACTTAAAAATTCTTTAACCTAACTCTCTCTTTCTCTCTCTTTTTACATCCTCTACATACTTTCTCTCTCTCTCTGTAACACCCTATATCCGATCAATTACAAGATCCGAATATCGAAATATCGAATGTGACATTCAAGTTTAAGTTCTTTTAAGAGGGCCAATAAAAAAAATATTTTATCTAATAACCTTATCCTTTTAATAATTACTGTTTATTTATAAATATTTTGGCAAAGTTGCCTCTGAAATTCCTTAAAACCTTCTGTAAGAAAAAATTTTCAAAATACTTCTATTTAGATCTATCCTACCATCCATCTTCAATTTCAAACTCTAACACAATATTTTGTCCATCCACCAATATATATTTCACTGCTCATTATCAATCAAATTATAACATAGTATATACCTATACATATTTTACTTGTTCTCAACATAATTCACATAGTTGGTTCCATAACCATTTTAATTTACAATATCAATTCTCATAGATAAATACATAAAAAATTATATTGTCCAAAATATAGTGTACATGTCCAAAATACTTTAAAGATAACAAAAGGACTTTTAAAGGTACATCCACCTCAAAATCTCTTCACTTTTCTGTTGTGACTTGGATTTTATTGTAGATCCACTTCCACTTTTCCCTTTAAAATAAATCTTCAAAATTCTTTTAAACCTACGTGCAGAAAGCAAACCACACGCTAATCATTTTGCTTAGTGGTATTTAAGCAAGTCTATTTTTCCAACAATATAAAATATTTAACTAAAACATATTTAAAATTTTATAAATTATCAAACATAAATATTTCTATTTACTTCCAAAAATAAAGGCCATAAATCTATTATAAGGAATTAAAACTTGTATAATTCACATATTTTTCTCAATTAAGATTTAACTAATGTTATAGTCCAACGAATATCTAATTACTTATTTTCAATTAAAAGTCTCAAATTATTTATTAAGCACTTAACATTCATTTTCTGTATTTTCCCTAAGTAAAATCCAGCGGAATGGTATCGAGCTAGATAAGCGGGATCTAAATACGGGACCGAGTTCTCGAAACCATTCAAGCTATATATTAAGCAGTAATCCTTCTTCCCCTTGACCTTAATAGTAGATAAACACATGATCGAAAGGTAAATAAATAATGAAAAATTAAGGGTCGCAAACTAGAATAATTAATATATAAATAAAATGCACGGATTAAAGATTAAGCAATAAATTTAAAGTAATAATCTATAAGATAAAATGCATTAATTAAAAATAAATAAAAGATGGGCGATATAACCAACCATAATAGATAAATTTAAAGCAATAAAATTAAAGAATATAAAATTTAAAGAAATAAATTAAAACATATGAATAGAAAATGGGCTGTAAAACTAGCCATAATAAGCACTAAATTCAAAGATATATGTTAAAATAAAAATGGACAGTAATACTAGCCACGATAAATAAGTAGTAAATATTGAAATTAATTTTTGTTTATTTGATTTGTTAAAAATGTCACTTACACTTGTGAGATAACAGTATAAATGAAAAAGTCATACAAGTTAAATATAATTTAAATATAGGATTTTGTAGAGAATGTGAGCTAAAGATAGTTGTAGAGAATGACATAGAGAGGGAGTATAAAGAAGATGTTAAGGGAGCGAAAATTAGGAGGTGTATTTATAGAGGAATGGGTGACATATTGTTTCAATAGTGAAAGTACTGTTAAAATAGTGAAAACATTATAGAAATAATAAGTCACACTGTAAAAATAGTAAAATTATCCTAGCTCTTTTATCTCTTGCTTTAAAACATGTATCTTTGCATAGGTTTTATCTCTTTATATGCCTTTTTGTTCAGTGAATCGTTAGTGCATTAAAAGGGTAAAAAATTCCAAAGCAGTCATTTTTATTATCATTATCAAGGCTGACTCTATTTCTTATTGAGTTGGCTTTACTATAAGCTTTTGAGGAGCCTTTCTTAATGGCTAAGAGTTGCTCCACTAAAATGAAATATTCTTCTTCAATTTTGAAATTTATGCGTCTAAAAATGATTTATTTAAATTGTCCTTTCGCAAAGACCATAAATCTTATTTTTAAAGAAACTTTGTGGCAACATACAAAGAATGAATGAATTTAATCTATTCATCCACTGTTAAGGGCAACAATCCTAGACCTCAACATTAAAGTTAAACCAAATGCCCTATCTCAAAGCCATTTTTGTGCTTCTCAGTGTATGAGTGGAACATTGATGGAATGTTAGAATACATCCTCCTTAATGTTTTCCAGTAGATGACAATAACATTAAATGCTTATCAATCTTAATAAAAGTGTAACTAATCAAATGGTTACAGAGCTCCTAATTGCAAGATTCTCAGGCTAGATAAATGGTTGGTGGGATCATTATCTCACTTCTCATCAAAAGTTTGACATCTTAAAGTAGGTCAAACTTGATGAAAACTAAATGCAAATTCTTCACCAAGATGGTAGGCCAATCGAAATTGCAGTTGCTGCTCTTATTTTAGCTCTCATTTATCGTTTTTGTTAAAGACCTATCACATCTTAAAGAAAATTATGCTGACCGCCTTTCCAATCTCCATTGCAAAAGGCTTGGTGATTTCAAATGGTATAAAGACACCTTTCTAATGAGAGTTATGCTAAGGGAGTATTCAAATCTTTCTTTCTATAAAGAGAAATTCTTAACTGGTCTCCTTTTTGGATTATTATGATTTGTCTTTTTCCAATAGGACTAAGATTCTAATTTTAATCCTAATCTTATTTGGAATAGAATTTATAGACCATAGAATTTTAGGATACTAGATAAATTCAAGCCATATCAACAAATATTCCCATTGTCTTGAATTTCCTCAATCGTCAACTTTGATATCATTACTCTGTCTTACACATTTCCCTTGCAAAGACACTGCTAAGTACTGTACATATCAATCAAGTCTATGTAATGCCTAAACTTATTAGTTAGAACTACCTTTGTCATCATTAGCAGGATTAGCATGTGTAGACACTTTCTTTCTATCAACATTACCATATGATGCAATGTCTCAAATAAAATGATTCCTGACATCAATATGCTTCGTTCGCTCATGGAAAATCTAGTTCTTGGTAAAGTGAATGGCATTTTGACTGTTACAAAACACTGTAGTTTTCTTCTAAGTCAATCCAAAATCATTTACCAAATCCTGGAGCCAAATGTCCTTTTTTGTTACTTATGTAATTGCCATACACTCATCTTCTACGATAGACAATGTAACAGTAGATTGCAAAGTCACTTTCAGCTAATGACACTATTAAAAAGAGTAAACATATATCCTATTAGAGATCTCCTCTTGTCTAAGTTCCCTACATAGTTTGAATCAATATAGTCAATCACTGATTCATGCAGCTTGTTTATTAAAAGTCAAGTCTTAAAATCCATTTCAAAACTTGCCAATGTTTCTTTTTAGGGCATGCCATGTACCTACTCACAATACTAATAACATGTGAAATGCTGGGTCGAGTGTAGATACAACATATATGATACTACCTACTGCATTTGAATATGGAACATTTGGCATATGCTCCATTTCTTTATATGTTTTCAGTAACATGTTTCAATATGGGGAGCAAAAGGAACAAATACAGGTTTAACCCTTGTCGAATTGAATCTCTAGAAGACTTTCTTAATATAAGACTGTTAAGACAAAATAAACTTCCTAACCCTTATATCCCATTTTATCTCCATCTCCAAATTCTTCTTTGCAATATTCAAGTCCTTCATCTTAAACTCCTCACCTAACTACCTTTTCAATAAATCTGTATGTGACATGATTTTAGCAATAATAAGAATTTCGTCCATATACAACAACAAATACACAAAAGAACCATCTGCAAGCTTTCTATAATACGCACAACTATAATATGCATCCAGTAAAGGCATTTTTAATCATGAATGTATCAAACCTTTTTATACCACTCCCGAGGGGACTATTTTATACCATAAAAGGATTTTTTAAGTAAGCAAACGTAGTTTTCCACACCTAGAGTGATGAATCACTCAAGCTAACTCATATAAATCTGCTTCTCTAACTCATTTTGCAAGAATGCAATTTTTACATCTAACTGCTCAAACTCCAAGTCAGAAAGAGCCACTAAAGCTAATAAAACCCTAATAATGTCATGCTTCACTACTGGAGAGAACACTTCATTGTAATTTATCCCTTTCCTTTGAGTAAAATGTTTAGCCACTAACTTGACTTATACCTAAATGCTTTAACCCTAAATTACCTTTTTTTTTTTGAAAACCCGTTTGCAACCTAGTACCTTATGTCTTTTGGCAATAAAACAAGCTTGATTCTTTTCTAAGTTTGATTCTTGTGAAAAGACTCAATCTCTTCACCTATAGCACCAATCTATTTTAGACTTCGACCTACCCTTAAACTTCTTTTAGAAAAATCAATCTATTGTGTTCTTTCCCTATTTACTAAACTCTCATCCTCTATTCTATTTTCTGGAAAACTCTTTTTCAATTTTTTGGATTTCAATGCATGACTAACATCATTTAGAGAAATACTATATTTTCCCTATAACAACATATTAGCAAAAGTATCGTCAAACAATAGTAGATAACATAACACAATCAAGGCCTGATCCTCACTATCAATTTTTTATATTTATATTCTTCAAGTCTATTATAATTGGTAAAAGTATTGCAAGACGGTAGTAAAGAACATAATACAATGGGATAAGATGCAATTTGGTTCCTAAAGTTACGAAATGTGCAATGTAAGGCTTAATATTTTTTTTTTGTGCAATTTTGGGTCTAAAGTTTCAAAATTGGTGTAATGTGACCCCACTATTACGGAGCTGTTAGCGGTGTTGGTTAATCGATGATGTGGCACATTAAGTGACATATGGCAGTCTAGGTGGCAAAACGTGGCAAATGACATGGCAGTAGATGACACGTCAGCTAACACGTGGCAGACCATGTGCATGTCACGTGAGGTAATTAGCGACGGAAAATTCCATGCTACTAGCCTAAATTCTGTCACTTATAGCCTAATTCACTGCTTTTGTATATCTTTAGCAACTGACTTGTCGTCACAATTCCGTCGCTAAATGTCAAAATTTAATTTTTTATTTACTTATGAATTTATTATCAAGACTTAGAAGTAATCTTTCATCCAATTTACCTTTTTTGTTGATGTTAATTTTTAAAATGTGTTGATAATTAAGCTCAATAACTTCTTTATCCAATTTCACCCAAGATCACATAAACACAATTATAAACCAATGAAATTTGTTTATGTTAACCTATTAATTACAAATAAAACAATTAATTAATCCACAACATAAATGAAATCCTAAAACTATCATCATAAATTTCGCTGATCTTCTCCCCCATCCGATTGGTTTCCACATCGTAATCTCCGACGCTTTCAATCTCAATTCGGCGACTACTTCCAGAACTTCGAAACGACAAAGCATAAGAAGAGAGGGAGGCAATATGGGTGTTGAATCTGATGAGAGAGATACAGAGCTATTAGAGAGAGAGAAGGAAGATGGGTTAAAAAAAAATTAATGGTCACGTGATGTGAATGTGGTCTACCACGTGTCACTGATGTGTCATTTGCTTGTCATGTCATTCGCCACATTTTGCCACATGAACTGCCATATGTCACTTAACACGCCACATCATCGATTAACTAACACCGCTAATAGCTCCGTAACGGTGGGGTCACATTGCACCAATTTTGAAACTTTAGACCCGAAATTGCATAAGAAAAAACATTAGGCCTTCTATTACACATTTCGTCAAACTTCAGGATCAAATTGCACCTTATCCCTAATACAATTAAGGCCTAATTCTCACAACCAATTTTAATATCTATGTTCTTTAAGTCCATTATAATTGAATTGAACTCATCATAATGAGATTTAATAGGTGTACCTTCATTCATTCGGAGTTTATATAGCCTCTTTTTCATGTAAGGGCGATTTTTCAATGATTTTACAAAGTATAGTTCTTCCCATCTTCCATGCATGCTTTTGCTGCAAAATCGTCAAAAAGAAGTAGAACGGCGGCAAAGCTTCTTCCTAAGACTCCGATGCCTCAATGAGTAATCGACTTAAATCTCCTCTCAAATTGGACAATAGAAATAATGTAAAGGGTTTGTGTTTTTATCTCCTTTTATATTTAAAATAATTTTCATTGTATAAAAATATTTGACTAAAATGTTATTTCAGAAAAAAAGATTCTTATAGTTATCTCTCCATTATTTCTCTTAAACAACATTTAATAGTCTAAAATAATTCTAAAAAAAACTCTAAATTAAAGCAATAATAAGATCGAAAAAAATTCATTTTGGACAAAAATTTTTAGACTATTAAATAATTTAGGGTTAACATAATTTTCATTTCCTATAGAGGTGGTAAAATTAAATTTTATTCAAATTTATTCAAAAAAAATTGACCCAAAATCTATCCAACTTGAAGCTGATTTGTTTACCATGACTTGCCCCACTTGGACGAAATGAAACTTAAATACTATCTCATTTTTTAAAAAACACTTGGAACTTATTGTTTTTTTTCAGAAAAAAAAAAAAGAGTTATTTAAAAACTTAGAATTAGCTATAAAGCCGAGGTTGAGCTCTTTTTTTTTATTTATTTTTTTTCAAAGTTAAACCTCAGTCAACACTCGAGTGGTAATTCAATGTACATGCATATAACATGTATAAATTTAAGCCGTCAAACTACAAAATTTTATCTAATTGGATGGCTCATACTAAATCCTTCGGGAAAAAATGTATATATTTTCTGTAACAATGGCTCATATAACGTGTATACCAACTTATCATCCTAAATCCTTCTGGAAAAAATGTATATATTTTCTGTAATTAATACAGTTTGATGTTACATAAAGTCAAACAGCTGCTTAGTTGTTTATCTTTTTTTATTTTGCACGTCACAAGTATTTAAATAATTTTGAGATTTGCTGGAATGGGTAGGGTTCACATCAGGCAATTATACTTCTGTAGTTTGCTTTTAGGCATTTCTAACCCTAAATATAATCCATTTTTGTTATTTCAAATCTCAGTAGAAATTTCCATCCGATAAATTCAACATTTTCAAATTTATTTATATGGTCCAAAACCCTTATAAATAAATAAACAATTCAATTTGCTCTTTTTCTAATGAAAAAACTATCCGAACTTTGAATTCGAGAATTTGGAATTCTAGCATACGATCACCAATACTGTAATCCTAAAATGTAGCAATGAATAAACAATTTTGTTGATAAGAAGATAAACCAATTGTCCTAATCATGCAGTGCACCACACGACTCTACCACAATCGAGCAAAATTTCACTAACTTTTCTTCTTTTTTTTCTTTCTCACGAATTGAGATAGCAAGTTCGATTTTCAGCTGGGTTTGGCCAATGCATGTATGGTAGCAATTGCCTATAGCAAAATCTCAAGTAAGGGACCGAGTCATAATTGAATGTCGTAGGCACTGGTAAACTGTTGAGAACAATATCAAATATAATGATATTACATTTCCCAACACCAATTCATTTTAGAAAAAATGATGAAGCGTTTAAAAGTCCACAACAATTTGAAAGAATAGAATCTATCATCTATTAAGAATAAATTACCTTCACACGTTTTCTAAATAATTTTCTTTCAAAATTTAAGCAATTGGTGTCGATTATTTAAAATATAGGAATAATAGCTAAATTTGCCTCAAAAATATTAAAAATGGTGTAAATTTGCATTTAAAGCTTTTTTTTTTTTAAAATGCCCCGTTATTACTGAATTGGCTCATATTTTCTCTATTATTAGCAAACTAACTCACATTTATCCTCATTTATAATAATAAGGCCAAATATGAATCATTATATTAATGGCAAATATGATATTTGGTCTCACCATTCAAATAATGGTAAATATAAGCTAATTTGTTGACGATACAGCAAAATGTATGTAAGTGAATTTGACAACAACGAGGCACTTTAAACAAAAAAAAAATCAAAAGTAAATTTGTACTATATTATATATAGTTGAGTGACAAATTTAAACTTTTCAATATATTCCTATTTAATATACAGGAGTAGATAAAGAAAAGTATATAGTTTTTATGATATTAACTTAATTGTTTTAATCTGTGTAAAAACAAAAATAGGTCTATTTTTGTGAAACAAAAAGTAATGTGTATTGAATCGATGTTCTAAGGTGGTTTTAATTTATATGAAAGAATTAAGGGATAATGCATATAAAAATTTCCATAACTATTAATAGAAAATATATTGCATACTAACCAATAGAATCGTTAAATTATCTTTTAAATTTATTAAAAAAGATAAATTATTTTTTCTACAGAAAAACATGACAATATGAATATAAATTAAAAAGAACGCATGTATGGTATGTGAACAGTTGATTTTTGCTTTTTTAAAAGTATTTCATATAGTTTTTATTAATTCAGGAAGAGATAGTAAAACATTATATTGATTAAGATGTCCAAACTGTTTTCTATATATATAGTTTGAGCCTTGGAGGTTTTTATATATTATCCCAAGACATTAAAATTTATAATTAAAAGGACAAAAAATATAAATCATATTTAAACTTAAGAAATAAGTTGAGAACAAAAGGGTTAAAACAAAATTTTGAGAAGGCAAAAATATCTATTTAATATATATATATATATAACTAAAAAAAATTCAAAAATTGCCCCCTTTTCATGCATGTGGCTGCGCCACTGTCCCAAGAATTAATTAACTTTATATGGATTTGGAATCCAGGGAATGGGAGGGGATTATTGAGCTTAATTAATTAGGGAATCATGCAAACTGTTATTATTGCTTTTTTTTTTTTTTGTGTGTGATTTACTTAATTATTTTCATTTTGAGATGTGGCTGTTCTATATAGTATTTTTTTTAATTTTAATTTAATTTTACTATTAATTTTTGTTTAGAGGCGAAAGTCCCAAGAAAGCTTATAGTAGCTGTTTTTCCAACCCTTGCTTGAGGAAGAATCAAAACCTTAAGCTTTGCTTCGGAAACAATCAAATATCTCATTTTATTATAATATTAATTAATATGTTATTTTTATGCCTTTCTCGGGATTGTTTATAATTTGTTAATTAATTACTAAATTCCATTCCCAGTTCTTAACTAGCCATAGCAAATAAAAGAATAATGAACGTGGGGATGCGTAAATTATATGCCATCGCCCTGTTTCATAGGCAAAAATGCATTTTTGGCTACTCCAATTTTAATAATAATTTTTATTTTATTGTACTGAAAAATAATAAATATTTTTGTTTAGCATATTTTTAGCTTGATTTTAACAAAATAATAACTTTATTTAGCATACATTACATCACTAAATTGTAACTTCTTTTTTTCCCATTAATTTCATATTTGTTTTTTTAACTATTATTAATATTTGAAATTCATTTACCTAGCTAATATCAATTCATGTTTGATGTATAGATATACAAAAGATAAAAATGCCCTCTTAAAAATTTAGAAGATCGAACTTATAATTTTTCATTGTAGAATAAGAAACTCTTTTCACTGCTCGAAAATGGGATCAGTTATAATTATGATTATTGGACTTACACCTAATCGCCCAAAAATAATGGATTTATTTTTCATTATTTAAATGTCACTGAACTTCCGACGATTATTTTTACCGGAATACTGACGTGGCATGTTACGTCATATGTCTAGACACATGTGGCATAACACATTAGCAGCCACGTCACCAGAAAAGGTCACATATATTCAAAAATATGACGTGACATGTTGACATATTGTGTAATATGACATCTTTTGGCAACGTGGCTGCTGACGTGTCATGTCACGTATGTTCAGGCATATGACATGGCATGCTACGTGAGCATTCCGATAAAAATTATTGTCGAAAATCAATTAAAATAACTTTTTCGTAAAAATGTAATAAGGTCAGTGACATTTAAGTCATGAAAAATAAACCAGTTACTTTTGCGTGAATAGGCGTTAATCCAGTAATTATGGGTGAAATTGACTCCTTGAAAATGAGTTCATATACATGCTTTCAGTGCATCGTTAAATAAATGTTTAATAATCCAATATAATATAATGCAATAAAAATGGAATATCAAATATGTTAATCTGCTGATTATAAAAAGAAATATAATACTCTTTATAATTGCTTCAACAATTCTCACATCAACAATTAGTTTTTGGCGTTAAATTCATTTTCTTATTATAGTATGATAGCCATTAATTTTGCGGTATTGAGATACCCTTAAGTCTAGTCCCGCAAACTTTATATTCTAAATTGTCTGCATGCGTTCAGCCATGAGTATAAAAGAGTATTTATTTTTACAAACATATAGTACTCTTTATAATAGTTGGGATAATTCTCATTTTATGAGTTAGTTTTTGAGGTTGAAATAACAAAATAAAAGAAAAACATATTAATATGCTTATGTTTTATATTTCATCTATTACATGTCAAATATCACTTTTTTGAAGAAAAAAAAAAGTCCTACTTAAAATGTTACTTTATAAAATCAAAATAACATTTATTATATATATATATTCCATTTTTACCTTCTTATTAGTATCAACACTACATTAATGGCTTCAGTAAACACTTTTTTTACAGATTTTTTCACTATATTTATCTTCGTTAAATGTAAGGGAGGATATTATATTATTTTCAAAGTTATTTTCGATAAAATTATATTCTTTTCAAAGTTACATTTGATAAAATTTTAAAAAACCAATATGGTTATCTAGGAGCATAACCACAAATTGGATTCAGTGGGATCAAAAATATATTAGCGAGTTAATTTTTTAATAGCATTAATTATAAATGGGGTCATTTAAAAATTTTAGTGGGGTCAAAAATATATTAGCGGATTAATTTTTTAATGAGATCAATTGTTAATGTGGTCATTTAAAAATTTTAGTGAAGTCAATTTTGAAAAAAAAAAAATTATCAAGGGCATTTTAAATTTTTTTTTTTAAATTGAGTAGGGTCAATTGATCCCACTCATTACAAGGTGGCCATGCCCCTGTGATTACCTTAATATGTATGAAAGAGTACAAAAAAAATCAAAATATGTATGAAAGAGTAAAATAAAAAAATTTATTGATGTGAGACGGATGGAGTATATAATAATAATAATAATAATAATAATAATAATAATAATAATAATAATAATAATAATAATAATAATAATAATAATAATAATAATAAATGGGAGGCTAATTAAAAAAAAGGTTTAATGATATTTTGATAGAATCGAAGCATATGGAATTGAAAATCAAAACCTATCAACAGTAAACAAATGGCTAAAAAGAAATATGAATGATAGATAATCTTATTACATAAACTTGCCTTGTACGATATCTTTAACCATTCCCACCGGCGTAGTCACCGGCCGTCAACATTTCAATATCATCTCTTTTTTTTTTTTTTATCTTTCCGTTGACAAATTTTCTTGTATATAAACACCTTTGGCATACCATTTTGCAGAGAAAATATTGTCAATTCTCTCCTCATTTTCTAAGCCAAAACAAGAGAGAATTATACATATAGGAATTAATTGATTGAATTTGCTGATAAAAAGAGAAAAAAAAAAAAAGATTGCATGGTAATGGGTTCATCAAGTGGTGGTGTGCCTCCAGGATTCAGATTTCATCCAACGGATGAAGAGCTTCTTCACTATTACTTGAAGAAAAAAATTTCATTTCAGAAGTTTGAAATGGAGGTTATTAGAGAAGTGGACCTCAATAAGATGGAGCCTTGGGACTTACAAGGTAATTATTTTTATTCATTTAAGTCCTTTTCTTTTTTCTTCTCATCAAGTTCTTGAATTAGGGTAAAATATATAATAACCCATTCAAATTGCATTTTCTTAATTAGATTATGTTTTGTTTTCTCTTAATTATCTCTTTTAATTGTGAATTACACTTATGGACACCGAAGTTATCATAATACTCTTAATTTTTTCTAAATTTTGCATTTTGACTTAAAAATTTAATTTTGTCTCATACAAATCCCTCTTTAAATTAATTATGTGACAATTATTTAATTCAGAAAATGTTTTCTTCATAAGAGATTTGCACATCATCCAACTTAATGGTTAGATGGATAGAAAGTTAACAGGGGATTTTTCTGATTATGAAAGCTAAATTTTAGGGATTTGTATGTTATAAATTTAGTTTACAGATATTTAACTACTTTATGATAAGTTGGGAGAAAAGAGAAAAAGAAATTGATGTAATTTTATCTTAATTTTTATGCAAAAATAAAAATATGTATTGAATTTGGTGATTGAATAAGTAATTGAAAATATAATTATTTTTTTTAAATCTACTATTTGATTGAATTTGTTGATTAAATAAAAAGAACATATAAATTTAACAAATTAAAAATAAAGAGTTTTTTAAAGACTTGGACTTCTTGAAAAATCACAGACATCAAAGGGATAAACTTATTAAATTATTATGCATACTAAGTAATTACTTTAGTAACATTAAGGGCAGTAAATATATGAATTTCATTTAATGATTGAATATATAACTGAAAATCCAATTAATATTATTGATTGAATTGAAATTGGTAAATGAATAGACAGTATTATTTTACTACACAACAACAATAATAATAGTAATAAGTAAAATTAATTGCAAATGGGTATATTGCATCAATATAAAATCTTGAACTTGCCAAAAGAAAAATCATTTAAAGACCCAATCTTTGCAAAATATCATAATATTTTGAAAACACAACACATACTCAAATTTAGTTGACTAAGATTTGTGCACACACATTTAGCATGGAATTTTATTTAATTAATTTACTTGAAAACCATAATGTTAAATAAAAAAAATAATCGCGGCACCTTTCTTTATGAGATAGCTATTATATGTGTGTGAGCATTTAATTTCTTTTATTTAATATCGTAGCTAGGTGACAACTGAGAAATGATTAAGGCAATCAAAAATCGTATGGTCAAAGTTTTTTTTTTTTTTTTCATAGTAAAGTTTTCTTTCTTTATTAGTCTAATAACAATGCACAAAATTATTTATATCCGGTTTAAATAAATGTCATGAATTAAACCAATAGTGTGTGTGTATGTATATATATATATATATATATATATATATATATATATATATATATATATATATATATATATATATATATATATAATTAATTAATTAATTAATTAATTGAAAAATAAATAGAGTAGTGATTAATATGCATAGACGACAATATACTATTAGCTTATTTGTTTAGATATGAATTTTCTTATATCGTCCTCCTTCCCTATAACTAAGTACATATTTAAATAGGATTTTTTTTTATCTTTTTCTCTTTTTTTTTTCATTTAGTGGGTCAAAAAAGAAATTGAAATTCACAGTCTTCCACCTAATTAAGTATGTTGTTAGACATATATAAATGGATGAAAAATGAGAATAATAAAATAAAATTGATATATGTAGAGAGGTGTAGAATTGGATCGACACCACAAAATGAATGGTACTTTTTCAGTCACAAAGACAGGAAGTACCCAACAGGATCAAGAACTAACAGAGCAACAAATGCTGGTTTTTGGAAGGCCACGGGCAGAGATAAGTGCATAAGAAATAGTTACAAGAAGATTGGTATGAGAAAAACTCTTGTTTTCTACAAAGGCAGGGCTCCCCATGGCCAAAAGACTGATTGGATCATGCATGAATATCGTCTTGAAGATGACGATGATCCTAATGCCAACTCCTCTGTGAGTCTCTTTCTCTCTCTCTCTTTCTCTTCCAATACATTTATATCCTGTTCTATTGGTGTAACAAGGCACATCAATTTAAAACCCTATTACAAGCTGAAGTGACTTGTTGCATTAAGATTCTTGTTGCATTAAGATTCTGGAGTCGGATTCATAATTTTTCAGTTAAAGTAATTTTGATTATCATACTTAAAAAGTTTAGATATTTTATGGAATAAAAATATTTTTATGACCGTTTCGTTATTAGATTACAAGTCTAGTTAAGTATCGGTTTAATTAACCCCTAAAATTAGTAAATTATTTTGATATCTCAAGTTTGTGAATAAAAGCCACCTAAGCTGTCTTAATTAACATCAAATAACTTATATATTATGAGAAATCTATCATTTAATCTAAATGAAGTTATTAATGGGATTATATATATTGTGCATGCATGGCTATGTATGTATAGGAGGATGGATGGGTGGTGTGTAGGGTTTTCAAGAAGAAGAATATATTCAAGATTGGTAGTAATGAAGGAGGTACAAGCATCAACTCATCCGAACACCAACTGAGCACATCAAATTCTCGTATTTTCATGCACAGAGACAATCAATTTTTACTACGTCAAAACCCTAACCCTAACCCTAATCATAACCAACATCTTCACCAACCTTTTGAACTAAACAAACCAGAGCTTGGCCTTCATCACTACCCACACATGGCTACACCTCAATACTCTCTTTTCCAACCTCAAACCCTAATTAATAAGCCCATAGGATATGACTACACATCTCTTGCTTCAGATTCTCCGTTAATGGCTAAGCAATTCATGTCCAACCCTAGAGATGGTGATCAAAGCACGGGCAGCGAGAGTCTTAGGTATAATCAAAACTGCGAGCCGGAGATCGAGGTGGGCACTTGTGAACCAACTAATCACCATCATCAATCAATTGGTGTTGGAAGAGACGAGGCTAACTTAAACGAATGGGCCATGCTTGATCGTATCGTTACTACTCACCTTCCAAACGATGATTCTTCTAAAGGAGTTAGGTTTGAGGATACAAATGCACCAATTAATCAACTTTCATTGCGAGGGGAAATGGATTTTTGGGGCTATGCTAAATAATTAATTATCAACTATAAATTTGCCTTTCTATTTCATTCTTTTTTTTTTTTCTTTTTCTTTGATGAGACTAAGAATTCTAGGATTAATGTTGATCATTAAAAATGGTCATAAAGCATATATATAAGCTACAATTAATTTGTCTATATTTCTATTTATAGTTATTTAACGGTTAAGTATTTATCATAATTAATACAAAGACAAATTGTGTTATTAGTATTGTGATGAAGACATTCTAATAAATAAGAGAGAAAGAAAGATTTAAAGTAGTACAGTTATATTAACTTCAAGCTTAATTAATTACACTCTAATTATAAGAAAGGAGTTTGATTTGTATGTAATTAACGAGTGAAAAAAGTAATTAAAGAAAAGAAAACTAAAAACAAAACATTATGGTTAGATATCATACATGGGCAATTGAAAAAGTTTGCATTAATTAATTAATTAATGTATGTTTAAGCTACAAATTACCATATGGTTATTTTAGAAATGGAATTAATTAAAGATGAAAGGCAAGGGTTAATTAAATTTGATATTTGAAATGAAATAAATTAATTAACATTAGGAAGAAAACCCATTTTCTGAAGAACCCCAGCACAATCATCTCTGGCTTTGGCTTTCTTGAACCCAAGAGGATTAGCAAAACGAGTTTGCTGCACAACTCCACCATTTTTGGCAAGAACGACTCGAGCTCTGTCTGCGCTGTTGAATAGTTCTGTGCAATCTGCCATTCCACTCTTTACCAGTTTCACTTCACATATTTCTTCTGCATGATCTTTATCATCCACTGGTAATCTGTATACTCCTCTGTTGTCTGTGTCTGCCTCTACTCCATATGTCACTGTCTGGTTTTCTCTGCTTTTGCATTCCAACTTCACCTTTGAACCTACATTTAATCAAATAATAATAATAATAATAATAATAATAATAATAATAATAATAATAATAATAATAAAAGTCATATTCTAACCCTCATTTTACTTATATCTTATGTAAAATGTATATATATATATATATATATATATATATATATATATATATATATATATATATATATATATATATATATATATATATATATATATATATATATATATATATATATATATATATATGTACATGTCTGAATAAAATGTGGTAACTGCTAAGCAGGTATTATACTCTGATTAAATTTAAAAAATGCAAATGCAATGAATCTCTATACAAAAATACACTAATTATAAACAGTTATCATAATCTAATTTAATGGGTCAAAATTATATCGACCAATAAAAAATTCATTTAGAGAGTCATTTAAATATTTTAATGAAATCAATTTTTTTAAAAAAAAAAAGTCAAAATTATAGGGAATTTTTTTTTTAATTTTTTCTTAATTATGTCCCTAGCTAGTCACAATCAAATTAGATTTAAAAAAGGTAAATGCAAGAAAATCAATCAAAACTAGAGTTTTGTGGCCCACATGGATGAAATGAGATGATATAATTTCATTATCTCCGAATTCAATGTTCGAATTCCAGTTTTAGATATGAAATATTTGAAAGTGAGTATTTTTGTCCCATTTGTAGACCGGCATAGCACTAATCCAAATTAACCAATAAACTTTCGGTAGCATATGATTATAGTGTTCATCGATACATTTGACATGCATATATAAATTGTGATGAATTAACATTTAAAACCAACGAATATGAATTAGTTAGAGATACCTTGAATGGGAAGGCTGAGTTCAGTCTGGAACTCGACCCGGCAAGTGTCGCAGTAAACTTTGCCTTCAACGAATGAAGGGGCAGCGGCAAAGGCCACGGCGAAGAGGGAAGATAAGCAAAGAGCAGATGCAACAAGAAGGCCAAGTGTGAAGCTCTTTGCCATTTTTATCTTAATTTATATGATGAAGCTCCTTCGTTTCTATTGTAATTTTCTTATGGAGTTACCCTTGGAGTTAGATAAATTATAGAGACTTTAACTTAATTTACAGGGAGAAATGTTTGGTAAATTTGTTAGTTTTATGCGGTAGATGTTCATGTTTTTAGTTTTTTTCTAAGGTTAAAATTAGAAAGAGAGACTAGTTCAATGCTATTAGTTTTTCTGGCTGTCTCTCTTGGTCGTGTAGCTATGTTTTCCTTTTGAAACAAAGAATATTGTAGGACTTAAAATAGAAAAATAGAAGAAACTAATAGTTATTCCCTTATTCGTTTTAGTAATTGAGAATGGAGTTTATGCTTTTCTCATATATATATATATATATATAACCGAATTAATGAGATTGCTAATGGATATATATGTCACGTAGCACAAAAATAGTTAAACGAAATGATAAAAAAGTCACATTTGCATGATAATCACTTATACAATTTTTTTTTTATTTTACGCAGCAACATGCAATTAGCTAAATTTTTATTTTATGTGACAACATGCTATTAGTTTGATTTATAAGTAATATTATACAACTATTTAAACAAGAAATTTCGATAAATTAAAATAGAAAGTAAAGAAACTTAAGGCCACATTTCTGGTGGAGGAAAACTAATCCCAGTTATGGATAACTTTGCTTGGTGATGTTTAGTCACTCAAGGATTCAGACTATTGGCCAAGTGAACAGAAGAAATAGATCCGTACGTAGCTCAATAGAAGAAGTGAACAACAACCAATAAGATCAAGCCAAGTAGACCTCACCCAGGCAATATTTATTGGCGAGAAGTGCTACCTTCTTCATTTATTGTATGCCACGAATGCAAATGAATTAAAATATTTAATTAATTTTAGAATTTATGAAATAAACACATGATATACAATGAATGAAAAATATATAAGAAAAAATTTTAGAATTTAGAATTTCTGAGGTTACCCTGCGATCGCTTTCCGCTAATATGGCTTCCATATCAGAAACAGAGGATATTACTCAACGATGTGAGAAAGTTACTTTAGATGAAGGTGTCGACGATGGTTTTGTTTTGGATGATGAAGATTTTATCAACGACAAGAAAGATCTATCTCTCTGTCTCATTGGCAAGGTCATTTCGAACAGATCCATAAATCCAGCTGCCTTCAAGGCAACAATGGCAGAGGCATGGCAACCTGGAAGAGGTATCGAAATCCACGAGCTAACTCCTAAATTATTTACCTTTCAATTCTTTCATGAAATTGACATGAACATAGTACTGAATGATGGTCCTTGGTCCTTTGAACAAATTAGTGGTTCTGAAAAGAATGGAGGTTGGCCTCCACCCAGAAAAGGTAGACTTTTTTGAGGCAGATTTCTGGGTGCAGTGCTGCAATTTACCCATTGGCTTTTGGATCGAACGCATTGGCCGTAGCATAGGAAACCAGTTGGGTTCTTTTGTTAAAATCGACCCAAGGAGTTTGGACGTAACTGGAAATCTTTTATGCGGATTAGAGTTACTCTGGACATAAGAAGGCCTCTAAAAATCTCTTTGAAAATCAAAAAACAGGGGGGAGAATGGGTGATGATAACCTTCAAATACGAGAGATTACCAAGCTTCTGTTTTCTTTGTGGGATTATTGGCCATCAAGAGAAATTCTGTACAAAGAGATTTGAGGTTGATTTAAACAACTATGTGTCAGAGTATGGTGCTTTCCTTAGAGCCCCTCCGAAGAAGGTCACTACCTACTCCGGAGAACGGTGGTTCAGGGCAAACATGGCGGTCCCGAATTCAAGTTCAGGTACTCCAGTATTTCATGGCACTCAATCCGATCATTTTAAAAGTTCCCATCTGCAGCAGGAGTCTGAGCTGGAGCAAGAGGGTGGAGTCCTAGTTCGAAAAGAACCCTACCAACCTACCAAATCGCCCTTGGTTCTAGCTAATCACCAAGATATTAGGGATACGAACCCCAGTGGCAGTTATACCAGCGTGCATGGGAAGGAAAACTCTGTGCCCAACAGACAGAACACGCGTGAGGAGTCGGAGGACCCACTTCACATATGTATCTTGGGAGTAGATAATAAACGGCGTCGCTCAAGTTTGTGTTGTTTAGACAATGTTCCAACTTCTTCTTCTTGTGTCATGCAGGATCAAGATGCTGGAGATGCTCCGATGATCGAGGCAGGTCCTGTTAATCAAGGCTGCCCTTTGCCATGATTGCCTTAGCCTAGAACTACTGCGGTCTAGGCCGACCACAAGCAGTTCTCGAGCTAATAGAAACGGCCTCCTCTCTCCATCCCTCTCTCATTTTCCTTATGGAAGTCCAGGTCCATCTAACCCAGATTGTAAATATCTGTCGCCGTCTTAAATTTCATAGCAAGTTCTCTGTTCATGGTAATAGCTCTGGTGGCCGGTTGGCTCTCTTATGGAAGCAAGAGCTCTCTGTCAATCTCCGTTCTTACTCTCCATCACATATTAATGTCCTTATCTCCTCTTCATCTCATCAAGTGGTGCGCTTTACTGGTTTTTATGGGAATCCAAAAAGAAACCAGAGACATTTCTCTTGGTAGCTCCTGCATCAGCTCGCCTTAAATAATGCTTGGCCATGGGTTGTGTTGGCCAATTTCAATGATCTGCTCTCCAGCTCTGAGAAGTTAGGTGGTAATCCTCATCCTATCTCTAACATCAATGCATTTAGAGACACAGTAGAGGCATGTGGGCTTTTTGACATGGGATATCGAGGCTATCGATTCACTTGTTAGCAATCCAAAGGCTCAAGCAATTGGATCCGAGAAAGACTTGACAGAGGTCTAGCAACTGAGTTCTGGTTCACTGCTTTTCCCGAATATAACATTAAATATATGGGAATGATTTACTCTGACCACATGGCTCTTCTCCTCTCCACTAATGCTGGTCAGCCCATGCACTCTTCCCGTTTTCTCTTTGACAACTGCTGGCTTCATGAACAAGAATGCAAAGACTTGATAATCAAATGCTGTTCCGAAGCAGGTCACCTCCCCCTGTTACAACGCTTACACTCTTATTCCTCTTCTTTGAAGTGTTGGGGTCTTTCTTTTCGTAAACGTTTCTCAGACTCTATAGCTAATTGTAGGCAGGAGCTAAATGTACTGAGGCCCAAAATAGATGCTATGTACATTGCCAAGTTTAAACAAGCCAAAGAAAAGTTTGCTGGTTTACTTTTGCAGAAGCACAATTACTGGCAACAACGGGTGAAGGTTCATTGGCTCAAAGAAGGTGACATGAACACTAAATTCTTCCATCTTAATGCGTACTTGAGGAAAAAGAAAAACATGATCCATAACCTAAGAGACACCACAGGCGTCCACATGGACTGGAGTTCTGGACTGCAAGATCACATTAAGCAATATTTTGAGTCCATTTTTAAATCTTCCAGGAGCATTAACATGGAGTTTCTAAATCACATCAAACCATGTGTTACAGAAGCACAAAATGAAGATCTCCTTTGACATTTTGATGTGGCTGAAGTAAAAGACGCTCTCTTCTCAATGCATCCTGTCAAAGCTCCAGGTTCGGATGGCTTCAATCTAGGATTCTTTCAATCACAATGGGAGCTAGTTGGTCTAGAAATAGCTTCTTTCATTCTTGAGATTCTCCACACTGGTAATATGCCTTCTGAACTCAATGAAACAATCATTGTTCTTATTCCTAAAACAAAGCAGCCTAAATTGATTTTCGAGTATAGACCAATTGCCCTCTGCAACGTGATTTACAAGATCATGTCAAAAATGATTGCGAATCGGCTGAAAGTTTTATTAAATGAAGTGATCTCAGAGTTCCAGAGTGCTTTCATTCCAGGCCGTTTGATAACAGACAATGTCCTCCTGGCTTTCGAAATGGGCCACTATCTCAACCGCAGTTCACAAGGTCATAATGGTTCTATTGCTCTGAAATTGGACATGTCTAAAGCTTATGACAAAATGGAATGGTTATACTTAAAGGGTGTCTTGGAGAAAATGGGCTTTGCTAATAGATGGATAAACAACATTATGATGTGTATCACCTCGGTCTCCTACCAGGTTTACACTAGCGGGCACTCATTAAGACCTATTATCCCTGAAAGGGGATTAAGGCAAGGGGATCCCCTTTCTCCTTATCTATTTATTTTGGGTGCTCAAGGTCTCTCGGCTGCAATGACAGTCTTAGAACAACGAAATTTGATTCATGGCTGCAAAGTTGCTAGACAAACACTACCTATTAGTCACCTCCTATTTGCTGATGATGCATATTTCTTCTTCAAAGCTACGCTGGGTGAGGCTGTGGCTATCAAAGACTGTCTTGCTAATTATGAACATGCCTCGAGACAGTCTGTGAACTTCCAAAAATCATCTCTGGACTTCAGCAAAAATGTTGACCCTATATGCGTAACCTATTCTGTAACCTTTTAGGTGCCTCAGCTTCTCACCAAATAAAGTCTTACCTCGGCATGCCTTTGTTTGTAGGCCACAACAAATCTCAGGTTTTTGCTTTTATCAAAGATAGAATCTGGAAGCGTCTTAGCAACTGGAGAAATAAGTTTCTCTCCTGGGGTGGAAGAGAGATTCTCATCAAATCTGTGCTACAATCTATCCCTTCCTACATCATGAGCCTATTTCTGATCCCTAATTATATTTGTGATTCTATCCAACGCATGTTTAATATATTCTGGTGGCAGTCAAGTGGAGCTACTTCAGGCGGTATTAATTGGCTTCGATGGGACCTCTTATGTGTCCCAAAAAAGATGGGAGGACTTGGATTTAGAAATGTCCATGAATTCAACATATCATTACAGGGCAAGCAGTACTGAAGGCTGCTCACCAATCCTAATTCTCTTGTTTCAAAGGTACTTAAGGCGAGATACTTTCCTGGTAACTCTCTATATCAAGCTCAACTTGGACATAGCCCTAGCTACACTTGGAGAAGCATCTTGGCAGCTAGGGCGGTGGTTTCTAACAATCTTAGGTGGAAAGTCGGCAATGGACAGCAGGTAGACATTTATAAAGATGCTTGGCTGGTGGACCCATTAAACCCAAAAATCTCTTCTATCCCAACACCAGCCCTTCTCAACTCAAAGGTGTCCTCACTTCTAGATGGAGGTGCTTCTTGGAATGTGACCCTTATCCGAGAAAATTTCAGCAGAAATGGTGATGAAAAAATTTTCCAAGTCCCCCTTAATCGCCTTACTCGTCCAGATGAAGTGTATTGGCCTTTCGAAATCACAGGCCAGTATTCTGTGAGAAGTGCCAACTGGAATGTCTATGGAACTATTCTACCTCTGCCGAACTCTGATTTTGCTTGGAATACTCTGTGGAAACTTGCTTTACCACTTAAAGTACGTATCTTCCATTAGAGATGCATCATAAACGTTCTTCCTACTAGACATAATCTCTTTCAAAGACATGCCACGGAACTTCAAGTCTGTCCCTTTTATTCTCCAATGACAGCGAAAATAGTACAACATGCATTATTCTCGTCCTGAAACTCGATCCATCTGGAACGACAGCTCAGTTGGTGTCTGTTTTGATATCAATGCCCCGACAGCCAGTATCATTGGAGCATGGTTCTCCTTTCTGAACCGAGATGAACTCCACCAGGCCGCCTTCTTGATGTGGTATATTTGGTACAAACGGAATAAATACATTTGGGAGCAGACCAGGATGAGCAATGGAGCAGTTGTGAGATTGGCGTCTGTCTCACTTAATCAATGGGAAGTAGTCCATCATCATGACTTCGTTTTTTATGCAGCCTCTTCTTCATCAACACTGGAAATATGGACCCCCCCTCCTCCAGCCAGTTTCATCAAGTGCAACGCTGATGCTGATATTTTCATATCAAAAAATCGTGTAGGTTGTGGGTGGATATGCAGGGATTCTTCAAAGAAGTTTGTGGCTGCTTTTCATGGCTCCCTTCACTGTCCACTTTATCCTCTCATGGTGGAAGCCCTATCAGTGAAGGAAGCTTTAAAATGGCTGAAAGAAGAAGGCTTCTCACACCTTCAAGTGGAAACTAATTGTATGGTCCTCTATCAAGCCTTGACTTCCTCACCGATGCTTGACTCTCCTGTTGGTTCAATTATACAGGACTGCATCTCTTTAAGCTTTTCTTTCACAAGTTGCTCTTTCACTTTTGTTAGAAGATCTAGAAATGATCTTGGCCATTTGCTAGCTAGGACCTCTGTTGATTCTAGGGGAGTAAAATTTTCTGCTCCTCCTTAGTGTATCCAACAGTTGCTTTAAAGACAAGGTCCATTTTACTTCAAAAAAAATGAATGAAAAATATAAAAGAAAAAATAATAAAACGCAAATATTTAGCATTTTTTTATTCACTTAATTTGATCGGTTTGATTCAAAACCAAATTTAACTTCCGTAATTTTAAAAACCAAATTAGATCAAACTTTGAAGAATCAAATCAAAATTTTTTTAATTATTTGGTTTGGTTTAATTGATTTTGTTTATATATATATATACTAATACAACATAGTTTTAAAAGTTTGATCAATTCAATATTTTCGATTTTAAACTTTTAAAAATTGAACCAAATCAAATAAATAAAATTTTATATTTAAAACCAAATCGATTATATCAAAAATTAAAAAGTTGAATCGAATAAATTTTAGTTTTCAATTCAATATCAATTTTACAGTCCCAAATTCTCGTTCTTAAATCGAACAAACAAAAGCATGGGAGTGTCATTGCAGGCCATCCTTGCTTTGGCTCACTGATTTTTTAGGATGTTAAGTGCCCTTTCCAGTAAGCTATACCTCAATTGATTCACATCACTCGGCAAGCACGAACTATGACTTCCTCCATTTGACCTTAAGTGTTCAATTTCGCCATAACATGAAAATTACGGAAATTATCAAAATACCTTAATTTTATAAAAAGACTAGCAATTGATAATATTACTACTTTTTTTTTTAATTTCAAGTATTTTATTTAATTTTTGCATGATCAAAATTAAATTTATCACTCTATATATTAAATGATAGAATTAAACTTTTTGCTAAAATTTTAAGAAAAAAATTTGATGAACTTCATATAGCAACTATAATTGATTTTACTTCATATTTATACTTAGTTATTTAGATTCATTTAATATCTCCTAAGTATCATAATCAATCTCATGAAAAATTAAGAATGGGATACATTTACGTTACCACATTCTTCCATTATAATGATACATCTTTATGATAATACATAAAACTTAAGTGGGCTTTTCCTCTAAATTTAGCATATGCATGTACACAGACCTACTTCTAGAGGTGTACAGAACCAAACCAGAATCAAAAATTGAACCAAACCAAATAAAATTTGGTCTGTTTGGTTCAATTAGTTCGATTTTCGGTTCTGAACTGAAATTTAAAATTGATTTAATCGGTTCGATTCTTGAAATTAAAAAATCGATGGAACCGAACCAATCGAAATTTTTAAATATATATATTTTATAGTATTATAATATCAAATTAGATACTCTAACTTAGTTGTGGCGTGAAACTCTATCAAAACTTAATAGTCTTGAGTTCAAATCTTGGTAGGCACATATTTTTTATTTCTCAATTTTGTTATTTTAATTTTTTTTACAAGTGAATTAAAATTTAAAGGTAAAGTAAAATATAAATTTAAATCCTTAATTTATTAAATTGAGTAGTATAGTATTAATGTTCTCAATTTTTGTACTTTAATTTTTTTACAAGTGAATTAAAATTAAAATTTAGAAGTGAATTAAAATATAAATTTAAATCCTTAATTTATTAAATTGATTAGTAGAGTATTAGTTTTAGAAGTGAATTAAAATATAAATTTAAATTCTTAATTTATTAAATTTAGGAAGCTTTCTAACTGCATGTAAAATCGAATACGCTTTATTAAGAAAACTAATTCACTATAGTAAAATTTTAAACCGAATACACCGAATTATGTAAACTCATTATAGTGTAGAAAGAAAAACTGAATAAAGTTTTGTAATGATCTCAACACCGGGTCAATCGTGAACAGTACTTTTCGATGGTGAATAGTTACACCAAATTATGTAAACTCATTATAGTGTAGGAAGAAAAACTGAATAAAGTTTTGTAATGATCTCAACACCGAGTCAGTCGTGAACAGTACTTTCCGATGGTGAATAGTATTTTTCAAGCCCGAAAGAACATCTGAAAGTCAAAAATGTTTTATTAGATCATCGGAAAGTATTGGTCATAGTGAGTCCGCGGTTGAAATTTGAGGTGAAATCGAGGTCAAATGAGCATTCCAAAGTCAAAAATACGAAAAATATAGCGAGTCAATTTTTCTGTTAGGAAAAGAGACTTGATTTTATATAAATTTTTAAAAATAGCAAATCAACTCCGATAATTGCCAGATTTTGGATGTCTATATAAATTTTTATGTAGAATATTTTGGTGATGAAAATTAAATTTTTTGGTGATACCGGCAGTTGTCGAATCGGACCGATAAATTTGAATCAGACCAATATCAGACTCCGATTGAGCTGAAAATTTACGTACTACCTATTTTTTATGAGATAAAAATGATGGAATTAATTTTGAAGAAATTTGAAGTGAGAAAGAGAGAAAAATTAGATTGGGCCTTAAATGGCCTAAAATGGGTCTTAATTTTAAATTGGGCTAAGCCTATTATTCAAGCCCAATTTTCGGCCCATTAAGGTGGGTATAAGAGGCTGGAAAATCTGAGGTTTCTCCAGATTTTTCCAGCTCTCCCTTCCCCTTCATTTGGTGGCCGAACCACCATCCCAAAAGCTTCTCTCTTATTTCTTCAATTTTTCACTTAAAATCCCCATTGAAACTCAACATAAAAACTGAAGTTCCAGCTCTCTAGATCACCCTAGTGATCTCAATCAAGTGATTTGAGCAAAGAAAGGCAAGAAATCTAGTTGAGAAAGAAAAAAGGGTAAGATGGAATTTAAGAAGTTAATTGATTTTAATTGATTATTTAGTATTTTCTCATAGATTTTGAGGTGTAGAAGCTAATTATCAGCTTAAATTTTGCATTTGAGGACAAAAAAAAAAGGATTTAAGGAGGTTATTTTGCCAACCATGGTAGGATCAAGTGAAGAGGAAGGAGTTTTCATGGATTAAAGTAAGGAAAAGGGAGGCTTAGGCACCCATGAACAAGAGAAAAATGTAAGTGGCTACAAAATCATTCGATTTCCCATTATTGTGAATTAATTTCTTTTATGTAATTAGGGTAAAAATTCTTAAAGTTGTTAATTGATGAAATTTTGTTAGGGTAAATAAAATTGGACATTAAAGAAGATGAAATGAAAGCTTAAATGAAAGAAAGAAAATTTTTAGAAAGAATTAGATTGAGGGCCGAATTGTTTAATAAGGGAAAAAGATGAGATTTTTGCATGAAAATAATAAATATTAGCCTAAATTAATTATAGAAATAAGGTGTAGTGTCCATGAATTTTTAAAGAATATTTGAAATTTATTTTGAAATTTTAAAGATTATGTAACATGTATGTCTATAGTGAAAGTTGTGGAATATTGTGAAATAATTGATTATTTTAGTGAAAATGATAGTAAATAATAAATAATGCATAAATAAATTTTATTGGAATTTATTGAAATTATTAGAATATTATTGAAATTTTAATGTTAATATGTGTATTGAAAATAATTGAATTATTAATGAATAATTGCATAAAAATGTTGAACAAAGCGGATTTATATGAATTTAAATTATAGTCAACGAAAAAAGAATAAAAAGTCAACTGATGAATTTTTCGGAATAATTATTAAGCTATGAAAGAAATAAGAATAATGAATTACCGGAAACTAATTCATAAAATGAGTAAAAATGATGAAAATTGTAAAATAATGTGTATATGAATAATTATAGAATATATATGAATTATTAGAAGAATTTCTGAAATTGAATATGAAATATGTTTCATTAAAGATATTGATTTATTAGAAATAATTCAATTAGCAAGTATAAGAAAGTAAATTAAACTGAATTAAGTTATATTCCGGATAAAAGAAATATCGTCAAAAATTTAATTATTGAATTGTTAAAAGATAATTTACAAAGGACAACACAAAAGAATAAAAGAAATTGTGAATTATAATGTTATAATTCATAAAGTATATAAAAGACTGAAAAGTTTTAAGTGTCAAAGTGAATTATTGAAGAATAATTCACAAAAGTAATTAAGTAAAAAGATAAAGTGAAAAAGAAAAGAAGTAAAAGAAAGAGAAAGCTACTGAATAGTCAAAAGCACTAAAAAGAGTGTGATTGACAAAAAATATATTGTATTAAGAAATAAAAGAAAGAAACTAAAGATTTTTAAATATTTAAAAATTATTTCGAATATCATTTATTGTTTTGCCATTAGCAATAGTCAGGTAAAGATATTCTTATTTAGGATATAATTGGCTAGCCATAGGAATACTTTATACCGCAGTGCAAGTCATGACGACTTACTTTGCTATGGGTAGGATCTCTAATTTTCATAGTTTCAGTATTTTAAGTGAAAGTGAAAGTGAAATATTTTTTGAGAAATGGTCCCTTAGGGATCATTTCTCTCTCAATGGGACCTTTGGGTCCATGTCTCACATATTCTTTTTGAGAGTCATGTCATATTGCACTAGGGGCGTATCGTAATGAATGAATCAATATGATTTAATTGAATTGAATGAAAAATAATTTATTTGAAAGAAAATAATAAGTTGGGATAAAACTGTAATATTTTCCAAAAATTGTGATTAATAAGTAAAAATGAAAAAGAAATATTTTATAAGGATAAAATGATAAATGAGTATTAAATTATACTTTTGTAAAGAAAAGGGGTTTAAAATGTGTTTTTACATGAACAAGATAAATAGTACTAATTTCCTATTTAAAGTCAAAAAGGTAATAACATTGTCCTTAAGTGAAAACTTATGTTTAAGTAATGTATTTATAAAAGAAAAGTTAAATAAAAAGTAAAAAAATAAAAAGGAACCTAATTGTTTAATTTGGAAAAAGAAAGAAATACTAAGTCCTAAATAAGTATTTGAACATGTTCAAATATAAAAAGAATGAAATAAAAATCTGTATGCAAAATGTTCTAAAATAATTGTATTACATTGCATTTAAAGCTTAAAAGCCTTGAAAATTATTAATGTGTTAATTAGTTAAAAAAAATAAAGTAAAATAAAGAATTAGTAGCGGAAAATAGTAATAATATCACAAGTTAGATAACTGAAAAATTAATCGAGACATAAAATAGTAAAAAGATTTGGTACTATTAAAGATACGAGTACCAATATAAATTGGTAAATGAAAAGATAATGAATTCGATGTAACTGAAATTTCAAAGCCAAAATTAAGCAAAAGTAAAAGTTAAGGTAAAGAAGAATTGTAAAAATAAAAGTTAATTTGAAATCGATTCACATAAGGAAATAGTGTAAAGCAAAAATTGAAAGATTGAAAATCAATACATAATGCTTACCAAAATGGAGGCAAATAATAAAATTAATATTAACAGAGATAAAAACAAAGGTTAAATGAAATAAGAATAATTAATGGCATAATCTATGAAAGTATGCTTTATTTGGAAAATTATCGGATTAGTAGTCACCACCGAGCATATCTAGTGCTCAGCACGTAGTGTTTACTGCGTGCAGGTACTGAAGTATTGTGGGAACTCGATACACGAAGAAACAAAATTCAAAGATGAAGAAAAGTTAGTTGAAATTTTATTGCTTGAATTTGTGGCATGTATATACTTAGATAGTGAAAATAAAAAACTGAACTGTATTCAAGTTAATTTTTGTTAAATGATAAATATTGTTATGTCTGCTGATAGATAAGTGTCGGTATTTTATCTGCATACATGAAATTATACATTCATTGCATGGCATTTCATATTATTTGACAGCATCTGATATGCATTATACTGTATGTTTAGGCCCCACTTGATAGGATGAAACCTGCAGGAGATATGATGAGCATAAGGACAACCTAAGAATGAGATAAGAAATAGTGTGTTTAAGATTGTTTTCCAATTTTGATGTGACCATTGTGAGATATTGGTCATGTCAATAAATTTTTCAGCATACTGACCCTTTTGGTGAATCGATGGAAAGGATAAGAATAAATGGTTAATGATAATGTTCTTGATTTTCAAGTTGTGAGAGCTAGTATAAATTTGACTCCAGATGGGGCATGTCTAACTAAAAAATAAGTGAAACTGATTTTGTACAGCAGGTAAAGACAATAATTCTAAAAGATAATGTTTAGGTAACAGTCATTGTGAGTAGATCAAAAGATTCTTATTGAAGTTCACCGAAATAGTAATGCCTGACATCATCAGGCGTGTCAGGATTAAAAGCTTAATTCTGGAAGCCAAATTGAAAGTGGAATGTGACAGATGTAAATAAATGTTAAATGTGTCGATATATGGACGTAGAATATTAGACTTGTTTGAGAATTGCTCTGACTTGTAATGGTATTTGTTTAGAAATGGAATAATGTGATTAAAAAATCTGTCAACGGATTTGTTAAGTGTCAAAAGAGGAAGACTGGTGATAATCTCAGCATGATTTTAGAGATTCACCTTTGACTAATGATGAGTTTGAGGGGCTAATTTCGCTATTGAAAGAAGGAATATGGTAAAGTACACATGACTGTGAAAAATGGTTATTTATTGTAAGAGCTGATTCTTGTAAAGACAATGTCAGAAAGAAAAGATTGAATATTTTATACTGAACTTAATGGAGTACAAATAAGTTAACGAGCTTTGATTTAATTCAAGATATGAAATGGATCTACATTCAGGAGGATATGTTTAGAAAAGAGAAATTGATAAAGATTGACTAATTTTAAATGTAAGTGAGTTTCTTTGTCAGAGATCTTTTGGACTTATGAAATGTGAAAAAAGTTTGGTAACAACTGTATGGCATCCTCTACTCTGTGTTATAAGTAAATTTCGAGAACAAAATTTTTTTTAGTAGGATATAATTGTAATGGCATCAACACCGGCTCAGTCGTAAATAGTACTTTTCGACAATGAATGGTGTTTTCTGGTCCCGAAAGGACACCCGAAAGTCAAAAATATTTTATTGAACCATTTGAAAGGAATAGTCATTGTGAGCCTAGGGTTGAAATTTGAAGTGAATTTTAGGTCAAATGGACCTCCAAAAGTCAAAAATACAAAAAAAAGTAGCGAGTCAATTTTCCTAG
This sequence comes from Excoecaria agallocha, assembly GCA_037975025.1. Classification (NCBI taxonomy): domain Eukaryota; kingdom Viridiplantae; phylum Streptophyta; class Magnoliopsida; order Malpighiales; family Euphorbiaceae; genus Excoecaria; species Excoecaria agallocha. The sequence goes on from CM075808.1 coordinate 72,301,918, forward strand.
TAGAGAATGAGATTTGATTTTGCATAAATAATTAAAAATAGTAAACGAACTCTAAAAATTGCCAAATTTTGCATGTCTACCTGAATTTTTATGTAGAATATTTTGGTAATGAAAATTGAATTTTTCAGTGACACCGACAATTATCGAATCGGACCGATAAGTTTGAATCGAACCAATAACGGACTCCGATTGAGCTGAAAATTTATGTACTATCTATTTTTGATGTTTTATACATGATGAAATTAAATTTGAAGTGATAAAGAGGAAAAATTGGATTGGACCTTAAAATGGATCTAAATGGGCCTTTAATTGAAATGGGTTAAGCCTATTCAATTAGCCCAAATTTAGGCCCTTTTGTGAGGAGTATAAAAGCCAAAAAAAATTTGAGAAACTCCCAAATTTTTCCGGTCCATTTTCTCTTCACCTTGTGGCCGAAACACTCATCCTCTCATTCTCTCCCTATTTGCTTCAACTTCACTTAAAATTCACATGTTAATCCAACATAAGAAATAGAATTTCATCCCTTTAGTTTATTTTTATGGCCTCTAACCTTTGATTAAAGCAAAGGAAGTAAGGAAAATCAAGAATGGAAAGTGAAGATGTCAAGGTAAAGTTTGAGAATTTAATTGATTTAAATTGAATTTTAAGTGTTTTCTTATAGTATTAGGTGCATAGAGTTGGGATTTGATGTTATTTTGAGTAAAATAAAATGAAATCATAGTGTTTTGTTGAAGGGAATATTAGGCCAAGGTTGATAATGGTGAAGAACAAAGTTTTGTTTTGTGTTAAGAGAAGAATAATGAAGCTTAAGGAAGTTAAAGCATGAAAAAAGGTAAGTGACTACAAAATCCCTTAATTTCCCATTTAATATGAATTTTTCTTGATTATGTAACTAAAATAAAAATATGAAAAATTATTAATTAATGAAATTATGTTAGGGTAAATGAAATTAAGCATGAGAAGAATTGAAATGAAGGCTTTAATGAAAGAAAGAAAATTTTTAAGGTGGAAAAATATTGATGGCCGAATTACTTGGGTGAAGAAATAATGAGAAAAATGCATGAAAATAATGTATGGTAGCTTAAATTAATAATAGGCATGATAATTGATGTCTATTAATTTTTAGAGAATATTTGAAGATTATTTGGGAATTTTTAAGATTATGTATAGTGTATGTATTGAATGAAACTTGTGATTTATTGTGAATTAAATGATTATTTTGATGAAAAATGACAATGACCAATAAATAATGCATAAATGAATTTTATTAGAATTTATTAAAGTTATTGGAATTTTATTGAAAATTTTATGTGAATATGTATAATGAAAATAATTGAATTTTAATGCATAATTATATAAAAATGACAAAAATGATGAATTAATATGAAAGTAAATTAATGTCAATGACAAGAAATAAAAAGTCAACCAAAGAATTCTTCGAAATAATTATTGGGTCGTGAAAATAAGAAGAATAATGAATTATTGGTAAATAATTCATAAATAAATGAAAATGATGGAAATAAATTAATACGTAAATAAAGGAAAGATAAAATGAGTTTTGAATAGAAAAAGGACTTAAATGAAAAGAAATAAAAGTTTTGGGGCAAAATGGTAATTTTGCCAAAATAGGTAATTAATGCATAAAAATAAGTAAGAAATACTTACCAAGGGTAAAATGGTAATTTTGAAGATTTAACTATATTAAAAGATAAAGTTTCCATGGTATAAGGACTAAAATGTAATTTTATCCGAAATGGTAAAATAAATAATAAAAGATGAATAATGGAAGAAATTATATAATAAAAAATAAAAATTAATGAGTATAATGGCAAAATCGTAATAATGTATTTGAAATGAATAAATCGATAGAAAAAGTCTAATTATGCATGTTCGAGGCATAAGGTAATAAATAATATTAATAGAGTTTCTAATTGTATAAAAAGTAGAAAAATAAAATGTAACTAATTTATCAAAATAAATTAGTCAACAAAAACGTATTAAAAGAGTTAATGATTATAAAAATAATTCTCCGACGAAATAAAAGTTGGCATACCGAGTGATTAAAAAGTTTGAGCAGTAAAAGAAAAAGAAGTCAATCCTTGAATTATTAGAGAATAATTTGCAAAGAATTATATAAAAAGAATAAAAAGAAAATTGTGAATTATAATGCCATAATTTATAATTTATAATCTGTACAAAAGATTGAAAAGTTTAAGTATCTGAGTGAATTATCGAAGAATAATTCACAAAAGTGAATAGAAAAGAGAAATTGAATAAAAGAACAAAAAGTTAATGAATAGTCAAAGGCCCCAAAAGAGTGCATTTGATTAGAATAAAATGTGATGATAAATAAAAGAAAGAGATTAAAGATTTTTAAATATTCTAAAATGTTTATAAAGTGTGATTGGTTATATTTGCCCTTAGCGTTAGACATGTTTTATTATTCTTGTTTAGGATATAAATGGCTAGCCATAGGGACACCTTATATCGCGGCGCAAGTCATGACGACTTGCTATGCTATGGACTGGATCTCTGATCACCAAGGCAATCTCTGCTCTGTTATATGCTCTGTGAGAACTGATTCCTTGGGGATCACTTCTCTCTCTGTTGTGGCCCTGAGGGGTTCACGTCCCGCGTATCCTATCTGAGAATCTTATTGTATTGCACTAGGGGCATATTGAAATGAATAAACAAGTACTGTTTAATTTAATTAAATATAAAAAGTTATAACGAAAACGATTCGTTTGAAAGAAAATGCAAAGTTGAGATAAATCTGTAAAGATTTCTGAAAAGTGTAATTAGTAAGAAAAAGAAAATAAAGATTTTATAAGATTAAAATATTAAATCAATGTTTAATTAAATTTTTATAAGAATTTAGAATGTATTTTGTTTTTCGTGAAAAAGATAAATTTGATTGATTGGTAATTCTTGTACCAATTACTACTGTAAAAATAATGACAAGTATGAAAATTTATATTAATGTTCTTGCTTAAAATTAGAAAAGTAATGATATTAACATGAAGTGAAATTTAATAGGTAAAGCTTTTTCTGAAAGATAAGTTAAATAAAAAGTAAAACGATATAAGGCATAGAATTATACAAATGTGGGAAAAGTAAAAGATATAAGTCTTGACAGATAATTAAATATGAGTAAATATATAAAAGAAGAAAAGAAAGTTCTGACTGCAAAGTTTTACAAAATAGCTATATCGCTTTGCGATTAAGCTTATAAACTTTTTTAACAGTAATGTATTTATTAGACTAAAGTTAAAGTAAAATGCTAGAATAAATAGTAAAAAATGAAATTAGAATACAGATTGAATAATTGACCAGTAAAATAAGTTTTTAAACTAGTTTATTTTGGTACTAGTAAAGACACGAGTACCAATTCACATCGTTAAATGATATGATAATTAAATTGCTATGGTTAGAAGATAAAGTGAAAGTACTAATAAAAGTAAAAGTTATAGTAACATTAACGTAAAAGTAAATCCAATATTGATCCACCTAAAAAAAATACTTTAAAGTAAAGTTGAAAGTTTAGAAACAAAAGAACAATGGTTACCCAAAATACGAATAAGTAACATAGATTCTGATTACTGAAATATAAGAAAATGTTTAATAGAATAAAAATAGCAGTAACATAAATTATGAAATTATGCTTATTCTTGGGAAATTCTTGGATTAGTAGTCACCACTGGGCATATTTAATGCTCAGCACATAGTATTTACTGCGTGCAGTTTCTAGAGTATTGCGGGAGCATAGTACATTGAAGGTCCTGATCGAAAGAGAAGATTTTTGTGTTAGTTGGTGTAAGCTTTTGGCATGTATATACTTAGACTATTAAGGTAAAAGTTTGAATGGTATTTTGATTATATGTTTATTTGTCTTGAATGTATGGATTAGTATAAGTTTTGATTTGATGATTAATGTTTGTTTTTAATTGTTTATAAGACTGTTATTTGATTCTGAAATTTTTGTAAAAGTATTTTCAAGTGGTTTGAATTATTCGAAAAAAAAATTACCGTCGGCAGCTAAGTCTCGTTTCGTTAAGGACTGTTCCGAGAAGGGTGTTACATTTAGTGATATCAGAGCAAAGGCTTAAACGGTTCTAAGATCGGAGTGGGATAAGGTAAAGTGATATGTTTGTCTGTATATACAAGCCAATTGTAAGTGGATAAGTGTTGAATAATCTAACGGGTACTTGCTCCCCCATCTATATTAAAGTGAAAGAGTTGACATTTGACTGAGATTGTCAAGTATAAAAGGATTGATTTTGCATGGTAGAAATGGTAGTGAATGAAAATGGAAGTATTGCTACTTGAGATCTCATGAGAGTTAAAGCAGGGAAAAGAAAAGTTGACTGACATTAAGTGAAAATGTGAAAGTTTAAGTATCTATATGGATGAGAACAGTTAAAAGAAGCACAAGATGAAGAGTGTGATAGAAATAAAAAGGAATTGTATTTTGAGTATAGGTAAATTGTACAGGATAATGAGATATCTTGATTGGATTTCCTTGGTTTAAGAATGCTAGCGAGCAAATTGTTGTAAGTTAAGGTTGTTTGAGATGCTATATATATATATATATATATGTCAGTGATTTCCTTATAGGAGTGGGGATTTGATTGTATTTCTCATAGCTCTGGGATGGGCTATGATCTCTGCATTATATGAGGATACTTGACAGTATTTTATCTGCATACATGAAATTATACATTCATTGCATGGCATTTCATATTGTTTGACAACATCTGATATGCATTATACTGTATGTTTAGGCCCCACTTGATAGGATGAAACCTGCAGGAGATATGATAAGCATAAGGACAACATAAGAATGAGATAAGAAATAGTCTGCTTAAGATTGTTTTCCAATTTTGATGTGACCATTGTGAGATATTGGTCATGTCAATAAATTTGTCAGCATACTGACCCTTTTGGTGAATCGATGGAAAGGATAAGAATAAATGGTTAATAATAATGTTCTTGATTTTCAAATTGTGAGAGCCAGTATAAGTTTGACTCCAGATGGGGCGTGTCTAACTGAAAAATAAGTGAAACTGATTTTGTACAGCAGGTAAAGACAATAATTCTGAAAGATAATGTTTATGTAACAGTCATTGTGAGAATCAAAATATTCTTATTGAAGTTCACCGAGATAGTAATTGACCGATAACGAACTCCGATTGAGCTGAAAATTTACGTACTACCTATTTTTGATGTTTTAGGCATGATAAAATCAAATTTGAAGTGATAAAGAGGAAAAATTGGATTAGATCTTAAAATGGATCTAAATGGGCCTTTAATTGAAATGGGTTAAGCCCATTCAATTAGCCCAAATTTAGGCCCTTTTGTGTGGAGTGTAAAAGCCAAAAAAAATCTGAGAAACTCCCAGATTTTTCCATTCCATTTTCTCTTCACCTTGTGGCCGAAACACTCATCCTCTCATTCTCTCCCTATTTGCTTCAACTTCACTTAAAATTCACATGTTAATCCAACATAAGAAATAGAATTTCATCCCTCTAGTTTATTTTTATGGCCTCTAACCTTTGATTGAAGCAAAGGAAGTAAGGAAAATCAAGAATGGAAAGTGAAGATGTCAAGGTAAAGTTTGGAAATTTAATTGATTTAAATTGAATTTTAAGTATTTTCTTATAGTATTAGGTGTATAGAGTTGTGATTTGATGTTATTTTGAGCAAAATAAAATGAAATCTTAGTGTTTTATTGAAGGGAATATTCGGCCAAAGTTGATAATGTCGAAGAACAAAGTTTTGTTTTGTGTTAAGAGAAGAATAATGAAGCTTAAGGAAGTTAAAGCATGGAAAAAGGTAAGTGACTACAAAATCCCTTAATTTCCCATTTAATATGATTTTTTCTTGATTATGTAACTTAAAATAAAAATATGTAAAATTGTTAATTAATGAAATTATGTTAGGGTAAATGAAATTAAGCATGAGAAGAATTGAAATGAAGGCTTTAATGAAAGAAAAAAAAAATTTAAGATGGAAAAATGTTGATGGCCAAATTACTTGGGTGAAGAAATAATGAGAAAAATGCATGAAAATAATGTATGGTAACTTAAATTAATAATAGGCATGATAATTGATGTCTATTAATTTTTAAAAAATATTTGAAGATTATTTGGGAATTTTTAAGATTATGTATAGTGTATGTATTGAATGAAACTTGTAATTTATTGTGAATTAAATGATTATTTTGATGAAAAATGACAATGACCAATAAATAATGCATAAATGAATTTTATTAGAATTTATTAAAGTTATTGGAATTTTATTGTAAATTTTATGTGAATATGTATAATGAAAATAATTGAATTTTAATGCATAATTGTATAAAAATAACAAAAATGATAAATTAATATGAAAGTAAATTAACGTCAATGACAAGAAATAAAAAGTCAACCAAAGAATTCTTCGAAATAATTATTGGGTCGTGAAAATAAGAAGAATAATGAATTATTGGTAAATAATTCATAAATAAATGAAAATAATGGAAATAAATTAATACGTAAATAAAGGAAAGATAAAATGAGTTTTGAATAGAAAAAGGATTTAAATGAAAAGAAATAAAAGTTTTTGGGCAAAATGATAATTTTACCAAAATAGGTAATTAATGCGTAAAAATAAGTAAGAAATACTTACCAAGGGTAAAATGGTAATTTTAAAGATTTAACTGTATTAAAAGATAAAGTTTTCATGATATAAGGATTAAAATGTAATTTTAGCCGAAATGGTAAAATAAAGAATAAAAGATGAATAATGGAAGAAATTATATAATAAAAAAATGAAAATTGATGAGTATAATGGAAAAATCGTAATTATGTATTTAAAATGAATAAATCGATAGAAAAAGTCTGATTATGCATGTTTGAGGCATAAGGTAATAAATAATATTAATAGAGTTTCTAATTGCATAAAAAGTAGAAAAATAAAATGTGACTAATTTATCAAAATAAATTAGTCAACAAAAAAGTATTAAAAGAGTTAATGATTATAAAAATAATTCGCCGACGAAAAATAAATGTTGGCATACCGAATGATTAAAAAGTTTGAGCAGTAAAAGAAAAAGAAGTCAACCATTGAATTATTAGAGAATAATTTGCAAAGAATTATATAAAAAGAATAAAAAGAAAAGTGTGAATTATAATGCCATAATTTATAATCTGTACAAAAGATTGAAAAGTTTAAGTATCTGTGTGAATTATCGAAGAATAATTCACAAAAGTGAATAAAAAAGAGAAAGTGAAAAAAAGAATAAAAAGTTAATGAATAGTCAAAAGCCCCAAAAGAGTGCATTTGATCAAAATAAAATGTGATGATAAATAAAAGAAAGAGATTAAAGATTTTTAAATATTCTAAAACGTTTATAAAGCGTGATTGGTTATATTTGCCCTTAGCGTTAGATATGTATTATTATTGTTGTTTAGTATATAAATGGCTAACCATAGGTACACCTTATACCGCGGTGCAAATCATGGAGACTTGCTATGTTATGAACTGGATCTCTGATCACCATGGCAATCTCTGCTCTGTTATATGCTCTGTGAGAACTGATTCCTTGGGGATCACTTCTCTCTCTGTTGTGGCTCTGAGGGGTCCACGTCCCGCGTATCTTATCTGAGAATTCTGTTGTATTGCACTAGGGGCACATTGAAATGAATAAACAAGTACTGTTTAATTGAATTGAATATAAAAAGTTGTAACGAAAACGATTCGTTTGAACGAAAATGAAAAGTTGAGATAAATCTGTAAAGATTTCTAAAAAGTGTAATTAGTAAGAAAAAGAAAAGAAATATTTTATAAGATTAAAATATTAAATCAATGTTTAATTGAGTTTTTATAAGAATTTAGAATGTATTTTGTTTTTCGTGAAAAAGATAAATTTGATTGATTGGTAATTCTTGTACCAATTACTACTGTAAAAATAATGACAAATCTGAAAATTTATATTAATGTTCTTGTTTAAAATTAGAAAAGTAATGATATTAACATGAAGTGAAATTTAATAGGTAACTCTTTTCTGAAAGATAAGTTAAATGAAAAATAAAACGATATAAGGCATAGAATTATACAATGGGGGAAAAGTAAAAGATATAAGTCTTGACAGATAATTAAATATGGGTAAATGTATAAAAGAAGGAAAGAAAGTTTTGACTGCAAAATTTTTCAAAGTAGCTATATCGCTTTGCAATTAAGCTTATAAGTCTTTTTAACAGTAATGTATTTATTAGACTAAAGTTAAAATAAAATACTAGAATAAATAGTAAAAAGTGAAATTAAAATACAGATTGAATAATTGACCAGTAAAACAAGTTTTAAAACTAGTTTATTTTGATACTAGTAAAGACAAGAGTACCAATTCACATCGTTAAATGATATGATAATTAAATTGCTATGGCTAGAAGATAAAGTGAAAGTACTAATAAAAGTAAAAGTTATAGTAACATTAACGTAAAAATAAAAGTAAATCCGATATTGATCCACCTAAAAAAAATACTACAAAGTAAAGTTGAAAGTTTAGAAACAAAAGAACAATGGTTACCCAAAATACAAATAAGTAATATAGATTCTAATAACTGAAATATAAGAAAATGTTTAATAGAATAAAAATGGCAGTAGCATAAATTATGAAATTATGCATATTTTTGGGAAATTCTTGGATTAGTAGTCACCACTGGGCATATTTAATGCTCAGCACGTAGTGTTTACTGCGTGCAGGTTCTAGAGTGTTGCGGGAGCATAGTACATTGAAGGTCCAGATCGGAAGAGAAGATTTTTGTGTTAGTTGGTGTAAGCTTTTGGCATGTATATACTTAGACTATTAAGGTAAAAGTTTGAAAGGTATTTTGGTTATATGTTTATTTGTCTTGAATGTATGGATTAGCATAAGTTTTGATTTGATGATTAATGTTTGTTTTTAATTGTTTATAAGACTGTTATTTGATTCTGAAATTTTTATAAAAGTATTTTCAAGTGGTTTGAATTGTTCGGAAAAAAAAATTTATCGTCGGCAGCTAAGTCTCATTTCGTTAAGGACTGTTCCAAGAAGGGTGTTACAGAATACATCGAATTATGTAAACTGATTATATTGTAAAATGAAATCTAAATAAAGTGTATTCTGATAACCGAATAAACTGGATTCCATTTAGGCAGAATCATTTAAGGTTTAATAAGAAAACTGAATACACTTTATTCATATTAGGGAAAGAGAATAATTTCTTTTTGAAACCTAAATAGTAATACATTAATATAAAAAGTTAATTGTGTGTTTTTTCAATGAATTACATTATTATATTTTAAGATTCGAAATTATCTTAATCTTCTCAATAGATGCTATAACGATTTATTAATAATTCGGCAAAGTGAATTTTTTTTTTGTTGTATGCGAAAAAGTTTTTTAGATTATTAAATCTATGATCAAAGCATCCATAATTTGATATCAAAAACCGGAATAGTAAGACATTTAATTCTGGTTTTTTCAAATGAAATACATTGTTATATTTTAAGTTTCGAAATTATCTTAATCTTTTCAATTTTTATTTTTTAAATTATAAAAAATATATAAGTAATCATCTATTGCAAACACAATTTATGGATAGAGTTTATCGGTGTAAATAATATAGTGAATTTAGTTTGCCATACGCTGTATTACAATTTGAAACTGAATACATCGAATTATGTAAACTAATTATATTATAAAATGAAATTTAAATAAAGTGTATTCTGATAACAGAATAAACTAGGTTCCATTTAGGCAAAATCATTTAAGGTTTAATAAGAAAACTGAATACACTTTATTTGCATTAGGGAAAGAGAATAATTTTTTTTTGAAACCTGAATAGTAATACATTAATATAAAAAGTTAATTGTGTGTTTTTTCAATGAATTACATTATTATATTTTAAGATTCGAAATTATCTTAATCTTCTCAATAGATGCTATAACGGTTTATTAATAATTCAGCAAAGCGAATATTTTTTTTGTTGAATGTGGAAAAGTTTTTTGGATTATTAAATCTATGATCAAAGTATCCATAATTTGATATCAAAAACCGGAATAGTAAGACATTTAATTCAGATTTTTTTTCAAATGAAATACATTGTTATATTTTAAGTTTCGAAATTATCTTAATCTTCTTAATTTTTATTTTTTCAATTGTAAAAAATATATAAGTAATCATCTATTGCAGACAAAATTTATGGATATAGTTTATCGGTGTAAATAATACAGCGAATTTAGTTTTTCATACGTTGTATTACAATTTGAAACCGAATACATCGAATTATGTAAACTGATTATATTGTAAAATGAAATCTAAATAAAGTGTATTCTGATAACCGAACAAACTGAGTTCCATTTAGGCAGAATCATCTAAAGTTTAATAAGAAAACTGAATACACTTTATTCGCATTAGGGAAAAAATAATTTTTTTTGAAACCTGAATAGTAATACATTAATATAAAAAGTTAATTGTGTGTGTTTTTCAATGAATTACATCATTATATTTTAAGATTCGAAACTATCTTAATCTTCTCAATAGATGCTATAACGGTTTATTAATAATAATATTTAAGAAAAAAACCACTGCATATTTGGATTAAAAATATCAAACTACAATATGTAAGTAATAAAATTTTTAATTTAATAACTACTTTATTTTATTAATTTATATTTTTTATTCACATGTTACAAAAAATGCAATAAAAATAAAACGTAATAAGATACTCATATAATTAGCAGGACTTATCTTGAATTAATTTTTGATATGATGAGGAATTATATATATATATATATATATATATATATATATATATATATATATATATATATATATTATGAAAATAAATTAGTTATACCGATTGACAATTTGATAGATAATTGCTGGAATTATTTATTTACTATCATATAAAAAAAAGTATTTTAATTTGTACAAAAAAATAGTGTATTCAATTTTTCGAATGGACATAAATCATTTTTTTTAAAAGTGAATAAAATATATACATTTATCAGAACACATAATATTCAGTTAACAGAAATTGAATTCATTAAATTTAGATTTCATTATATTCACTTTCATCGGTAAAATATATAATTAAACAATTTTTTTTGGATAAATTTTCATTGTTCAATTAATTAAAATATATAATTAATTTTTTCAAACTAAATAATTTTATGATTAAACATTGATTTTCATTCTTTAATTAATTAAAATATATGAATTAAAGGTCTAATTAATTTGTTGCTGTTATTTTTGGACACTTGGTTTTATTTTATTGGATATATGGGCCCATTTAGGTTAAAAGTCTAATTAAAAAAAACCCATATATAATTTAGAATCGATTTAACCGAACCGATCGAAATTATTTCAGTTCATTCGATTTTTGGTTCTATAAAGTTCGGTTTCGATTCTTATATTTCCTAAATTTTGATTTTCGATCTAATTGGTTCGATCCAAAATTGAACCGAACCGACCATTTGCACACTCCTACCTACTACGTCATACAATCTAAATGCCCAATAGCAGTCACATGGATCAGTCTAACCTATACGCAATTAGAATTAATCCATTCATGATAGGTGAATGGAAAGATACCATTTGAAATTATTTTTTTAAGGCAAAACCCATAATTCAGTTCCCGAATTTTAACATTTTTACACATTAAATTTTTATATTTTTAAAATTACACATTAAGTTATTTAACTTTTACGTATTTACACATTAAACCTCTATACTTTCAAAACTATATATTGAATCCCTAAACTTATCTATTAAAATACATTAAATGCAAACGAACAATAAAAATAACAGTATTCCATTATAATACACACTATTTTAACCGCATTTATATTATACCGTCATTTGTACCGTTCATTTTAAACTTAATATATTCTCTTCAAAAAATTTAAAAATTTAATGTATAATTTTAAAAATACAGAAATTTAATATGTAAAATTATTAAAATAGATTATCAAAATATGAGTTTTTCATTTTTTCAAACTATTAATCAGAACTCATTGATGATGTGAACGATGACATAGCAAAAGACATTGATGTGTGAACGGTAAAATGAAATGACAATCACTATACATATATGAGCCCATTTATGTATATACTTGAGTTCAGCATGCAACACTTTCAACTACGTGATTGTTTTAGCATGCTTGCGCCCATGTTTAGTATATATTTTGGTTGATGATTTTACTCGTAATTGGAAATTTTTATTTGTGGTTTATGAAAAACACTCATCTCCATTGTTATTTTGTTATTTGTGCAATAGAAGCTCATTGTCCATCTAATTAAATAAAGCTCGTCGTCCATCTAATTAAATAACATACAATCAATTGAATAGATTAAATCCGCAATTGTTTGATTGAACCCACGAGTGGAAAATTAATATAAGCACTACAAGAAGTTATATTAAGAAAATATACAACTTAGTTTAAATGAATCTCACTAGCAGATTGTTAAATTAAGAAAATATATAACCCTTCCGTCCCATAATAACGTATTTCAACTGAACCTCACTTTTAGGTTGTTATATTAAGAAAATATATACCATATTGCAGCAATCTCGAACTTTTTGCCACCAGGAACTTGGCATTGAACTGGGAATAAAAATAAAGCAAAAATAAATAAAAAGATATCTTTGCCATAAAATGCAAAATAGGTTTTCTGTGAACTATTTTTCTCATGAGAAGCCAAAACTCTCAAGCAAACTTTTCATTACATTTGTTTTCTGACAAAATCAAGATTTGTAAAATGTAATTTGTAGGATCAAACCATTAGCAATGCTAAAACTTTAAAGCAATACAATCATTGATGGAAAATCTCACACCAGTGTTACCTTAAGTTCAGTCAAACATTGTTGGAAGAGGTCTCACAGCCATAAATGCATCCACCATCTGAATGAACATATCCAAAACCAAGAACAATGAAAAAGTCCTTCACTTGATTTTATATAAATTATTTAATACTCCGAACTTCAATGCCTTGAAAGTAATTCAAAAAATAAAACATGGTCCTCTGTTGAAGCATTGATTTGATGAGGCTGTAGAAAATGCTTACCTCATCAGTTACAGCAGAGCGTGCCAATTGATGTCTTTCTACTATTTCTGTCAAAACCTCAGCAAGGCGTTTCTTCACCTCTCCTGTTAGCATGCGTCCCGCAGCATATTCCTAAATACAAAAATAAAAAAGAAGAATTCCTTGAGGATTATTATTTATGAACCTTTTTGTCTACAATCTTTAGGAATGTCCAAATTCTGAAGAGAAGTAATTATTCCCATAAGAGTAATGACAAATAAAATACAGACACAGATTATACCTTCTTTATGTGCTCGAGTTCATCATCATCCTCCAGGAAAAAATTTAAATATTTGACTGGTATATCTACCTGAAGGTTAGCAAAACAGAATTTGATCTCATTAATGGCGTTTCATCCCATGGGGAACCAAACATTTACAGAAATTTCAAAGTAACAATAGTTTCCAGGGTTAGCTGATAAGGAAAAGACAAATTGGTGAGGACGCATTTATCAAAGAACATTTTTTTAGAACCAAATGTGTAACTTGCAATTAAACATTCTACATCACGCTTAACATAAAAGTTTACTACCTCAAGATTTGCTCCATATTTCCTGTGCTTCTCCAAAGAATCTTGCCCACCAGAGAATGCATGCTTGTTTATCTGTTGCCACCAGTACAACTTCCGATTAGTAAGAACAAACCCAGCAAGCTCATGAGAAATATATAGAAATATGTAATCTAGAACATTTACCTAACTTTTAATTGTTTATAACATCTATGATATAATCTAGCCTAATAAGCTTTACAAACAGGGCCACTTAGATGCAAAACACAGGATTGGGCAAAAGTATTGATATTTTATGCTGAGCTAGCATGAGTCCCATTAGTATTATGTGCAGAAAGCAAGCAATGAAAATTCAAACTTCAGCATTTTTCCTACAATATACTTGGTCATTCATGAAAATTTTCTTCCAAAATCTGGAGCATATTCTTCATCTTTTCAGTTGAGAGTATGCTGTCCATCATCTGGCAGACCATCATATTGGAATGTCCCATCCTTCCTAGTGATGGCACAGGGGAACATATCTAATTCCATTTACCATCTTTGGTTCCCAACAACCATAACTGAATGATCCACCCTCCTTGGTGATCTAACAGTGATGTATTAAGACCTCAACATCTCACGTGCTTACCAGAAGAAATCACCATTTTCACAATCACTAAATATTTTTTTGACTTATTTGATAACCTAGTACGTTCAACTCCTCTTTCCTTCAATCAAATGTATAAGTGAGGGAGAGAGAATTGCTAGAAAATGAGAGCTCTTAGGTAGTTATGGTCATAAGCTCCAAAATCACGGTTAACATTTAGCTTTCTGAAGTTGATGAGAAGAGATAACAACATGATGTACATGATTACCTCCCAATAGTCTGCCTAATAGGAATAATAATTGCCTTATTTTCTCAGGACATTAGCAGGATACTGTACGGTGTGTTTATATATGCACACCTGTACCAATGAGGGAGAATCCTTTTTGGGACCATACCTTGTTCTTGATTTCCTTGGCAGAATCAGTCACATATATAGCTGAATTTGGATCACTGGCTGACATTTTTCCTGTCTCTCCCTGCATGTAATCACATTCAAAAGTCAAACTGATGACTAATCTGAACCAAAAGTACTTAGAGATTATGCCAGCAGGAAAATATGAATTTCCAGCAAGCATTACACTGTATAAAATTATTATGCTGGAACTTCAGAACTTAGCATCATGATAAAGCATCAAATCCCTATATGGACTAGCGCAAATTTCAGTTTTTCTTAGCAATGATAATGGCTTGAAGGGTTTCTTAATCTTATGTCCAAATGTCGTAGGCTTTTTTTTTTTTGTTTCATTTGAAGGTACACACATTGTAAGCTCTGCCATCTATTCTCTAGCTAACCTGGCTAAGTTGTTGACAGTCTTGATTTACATTTCAAGGCACAACCTTCCTCTGTCCCTCAATGTGTCTCCTATCCTCTATCAGCTGGGCATGTTTTTTTTATCTTCCTAAAGACTTGTGCATACTATCATTGTTTATGCTTTGCCAACTTCTTTAGCTCTTTCTAGAAGCCCCTCTCTCGTAATTTCTAACAATAAAAGCTCTAATTTAAAGTCCTACCCACAAAAAGCACAAGCAGATTGCTTAGAATCAGTCCTCAAACAATAACACTGCTTGATAAAATTTGACTGAAGCAACTGGTTAAACAAGCAAATCTTTTAGAATAGGGATCTGAATATGATGTTTGTTTCAATATGTACTATATCTGACTTCAAAATAGAATTGACTACATGGTAATCCCAGGTTTAGCTATCTGCATTTTTTTTTTAATTGAACTTCAGTAAACGTATGGCTTAATATGAAAAATAAACTAAAGAAAAAAAATACAAGTAGAACCAATATATATATATATATATATATATATATAGAGAGAGAGAGAGAGAACAACATTCTAGACAACAAGCGCCCCTATTCTGTTTTATATAAAGTACCTGCAATGCAGGGAAGAATGAGGATTCGATCAATGAAGGTTTCTGGTATCCTATCCGAGGAGCAACATCTCGGGTCATTCTGAAATATGGATCCTGAAAAATTAGAAAGCAAAGATAAAGGTTCACAACGATAAAGGAAGTTCAATATCAAGATAATTTAGTTTGGTAAACAAACAAAATAACAACTTTTGCTATATTTCTTTTCAAGTCTCTCAAAAGTAAGCACCATGATCAACCTTCAATAAATTAAATAGAAATATACTTATCATTTTCCTATATGACTTAAGAACAGAAAAACTAATAGCAGAAAAATATATGACATTTTTATGAATAATATCCCTTGCAATTGACTCATGCAGTTTAGGGTCCAGCAGGGTGTCCCATGATGCCTTGGCTTGAAAGCAAAAGCATTAGACAGAAAAGATCAGTAAACAAAGAAGAGACATCTAAGTGAGGTCCTGAAGAAAATACTCTCTGTAAAAACTGACCAGATTATAAGTTCAACTCCCAATAAGGTAGAGTCTAAACTTTTTCCTTATCCCTTTTCTCTTATAATGTTACCAACTTGCTAAATAGTTCTCACTCTCCACCATGTTCAAAAGTCAAATCCAAAATATAACAAAATCACATAGCAAAGCAAGCATGCACTTTCTTACTAATTGTCAATTCTTATCCATTCAGGACACCAATAAGTTCAGCCAAAGATGTTACTCCAAAGTTTCATGACTTATCAATCTTAACAAACATTATTAATTTAAAAAAAGAAAAAAAATTCAGGCCTTTGCACGGTATAAAACTTCCAGCTTAAGCTTCGTGAAAAAATGATATACGTCATGTTATATTTAAATTTTACTACTTTATCGTAGGAAAAGACAACATCTTTGTAATCCATGAACTCTTTTGTTTTTTCCAAGGCTCAATAGTTCATAAGTTGAATTTTACAAATATATGGTTGGGAGCTCCATGTACCCAGCTAATTCAAAGTTTTACATAACCTTTATGCTAGAAAAGTATTTAGTAGCACCACTTCTAGAAAAAGAAAGTGGCCTATTTTGTATCCTCAACAAATTTTATGCCCTGCAAAGTGCCACCAAACACTTTTAATGACACAACTTCCTCTCTTTAGGAATAACTATTCCATCTTGACATAAAAAGGAACCTCAAACAATTTAATGGTTAAAAACTTTCCTTGGAATAATCCATTTCACGGTGCAGTAAATGGCGAAAAATAAATGTAAGCATCTACTTGGTATGGTTCAATATAAATCAGAGCAGTTTAATACAAAACAATTTTATGTTTCAACATTCAAAAGATGGTGTTTGATAAAACTGAAAATATGTGCTTAACTCATAATTTTAGTAAACGTATCAAAGAGCTGGTATGAAGTTAAAATACTTCTATAAGAATTAATAATTCTTTAATTTTGGAATTAAAGAATAGAATTAAATTGTTTTAACAAAATAAAATATTTAAATTTGACATAACAACAATGAAATGATTAGAAAAATAAAAACACTAGTGATAGTATAAGCTAATGAAACTGTGATGTTACCAATGAAAAAGGAATAGATGATGGTAGAAAATAAAGATCATCTTGGTGAGCACAGTAGTACTTAAAGGAAAATTCTTTGTTGATTTAAAATGTTCTTTATCAAGTGTATGCCATATAAAGCAGCAAATCTAAGATTAAAAACTAGGGATCAAAAATTTCATTAAAGCAGCAAACCAAATTGCTAAGCACAAGAGTTCAAATATTAAGCATAGGCCATACAAAGTAGTTACATTTACATTGACATTATATACATTCAATCACATATTCAAATTGGACATAAACCTGATCAATTGCGCATGGAATTAAGCAACGGAGATCATCTTTGCCAGAGAACAAGTGTGGGAATGAACTAGGAAAAGAAGGAACTGCCTGCATAAACACAAAATGAAGTATTTAGATCTCATTCATTGAAATCAAAGCAATCATCATCATGTTGCTGGATTTAAGAAAATAAAGTCATGTAATGGGTCTGTCATCTTTTCTCCTTTCAAAACTAAGTTTACATAGTTATTTTATGAGTTTTGTGGCTTATACCAAAGAAGTTGGTTATGCAGTATATATTAATCCTAATTAGACATTTCCAGTAATTATTCAGGTCTTGCAGGTCTACTTTTTTATTGGTGTAAAATTAACAAGTATGAAGGGATGACAAAATTAAAGGATAAAAAATATCTCTCGCAGACTGAACAATAATAATGACCGGTCAGCATTTGTTATTATCTAGGGAAGACAGTTAAATAATCTACTTCAAACAATGAAAACAACCACTAATATGAAATAAGAGAATAGGTGTTACAAAGACTATGTTAGTACAATAACAAAATATTCAAATTCCTGCAACCATGTGCAGACATCAACTGGGATCTGTACACAGCATCAAAAACTACTAACCTGCACAGCTGGGAAACTAACTTTGCCTATATGATCTTCACCGGAGAAACCAAAAATACCCACAACCTGTGCATTAAAGCAAAATCTTAAGATAAACTTAGTAAACTGATAGTCTGAACAAAGGATTTTATGATAATTCAAATGAAAGTATCCATATATGTGGATTAGTGCATGCACTAGAGATAAGGAAATAACAACCTTATTGTATGTGACACACTTTTGAACCTTCACCATGTTTGTGTAGAAGGAACTGCACAAATCATTTTGCAGATGATTAATAGATAGCACAAAAATTAAAAGTGACCATGCAGGGCAGATTCCTTAAAAGGAGCTGCATGAATGATTTTTCTCGGATAATCAATTAATAGTTCAATAATACCAGAACATACACAGAAACCAGGGTATGCATTTCATCAAAATTGCCACCCATTCATATATACAGCATATTGCCTAAAAGAGAGAACCAGTATGTCAACTCAATAAGTAGTTCATTCAAACATTAAATCAGAATATCTCATTATGTGCAACAGGCAGAGTTTTTTAAAACAAAGCGCAAGCACACACGAAAATAAACAATGACGCAATCCAGTAAAAACAGCAATAAGAAAAACATCAAAGCAAGAAGAAAAACCAA
Source organism: Excoecaria agallocha (assembly GCA_037975025.1). Lineage (NCBI taxonomy): Eukaryota > Viridiplantae > Streptophyta > Magnoliopsida > Malpighiales > Euphorbiaceae > Excoecaria > Excoecaria agallocha. Next base: position 72,320,579 of record CM075808.1, read on the forward strand.
CAAGCATGAACTATTATTTATGAATGTAATTGAAAATAGCAAAACAGATTGCATGACAGTCATATCGCAACAGAACTTTAACCTCATAACAGTTATTGCTTTACATTGGAGCTACAGATAAGCCAGGCAAATCACAGAGCTGTGCAAAAGTTCGGCTCCGATAAAAGCTAGCTTGAGCTTATTCATTAAAGTTAATGAGCCAACCTTGAGCTCATTTTCAAGCTCTGCCAAATATCTAGCAAAGCTTGAAACAGGCGAAATTCAGCTTGATTAGACTTGTGAGCCAGCTTGTTTCAGGCTCACAATCTAGCCACACAGAAACATATTGCAAGCAAGAATCGTAAGGAAGTGCATAAAATGAGTAGTGAAGTAATATCTACTTGGAAATTGGAATAGTTGTCGTTCTTATAATGATGTAAACTAGTTACTTACCCACCAACATACTCAAAATCTTGGAAAATGAAAGTTCTTGTGACGTCAAAACCACAAGCAATAATATCTCTAGCATTTTCACGGGCCAGTCGTCTACTCTCCACCACAGAGAGATTTTTCCACATACACTTTTCATCATCAGTGAGTTGTATGACAAGGGGAACTCTAAATGCCTCTTGCAGATATCTGCAATCAAATAAGGGGCATAAAAAGAATCAAACTTTATCATGAGTGTCTAAGGTCCTAAAAACTGACAATACTAGAATTAATCGATTCATTGCCGAGTGAGTTACTTGGTGAACATAAAGGGAACAAGATGACCCAAATGTAAAGATTCAGATGAAGGTCCTCTGCCTGTATAGAGATAGAACTTCTGCCCTCTCTCATAAGCATCCAATATCTCATTAAAATCTCGGTGGGCAAAGAATACACCACGGCGGAGGAAAACATGTGGAGGGCGGCCTGTGAGACAGTGCACACGGTCAATCAGGGACTGATCCAGCCTCTGACACCCAAATTTGTCAATTAGCTTGTCATAGTCAATCTTCCCACCATCTTTAGCTGACACCTCCCATGGATTCACAACCTGCTCTTGCTCTTGATCTTGTTCTTCCTCTCCCATTGCCTGTTCAACGTGCATATTCTTCAGTTTGTCAAGTGTTGGAATCTTGAATTACATACATACATTACAATTAAGTTAATCGTGGAAGAAGAAAAAGCATTAGTCTGAATTAGATTTTAAAAGAGATATATTAATGGCAAAATGACCATACATTCTAAAAGGCCTCGAGCAAATTTCTCCTTTTCATGTGAAGGTATAAAAATGCAACAGCAAAAAAATTGCAAAAGTGAGATTGCCGAGACCAAAGATACCCTTAAAAGAATTTCCTCCAAATTAACAATTAGCTAATTAAATACTTTCCATTGTGCTAGTATAGATTTTTTGCAGAAAATCCAAACAAGAACTTACCAACAATGAGGAAACCAAATCCAAAGTCAATATTTACATACAAGCCAAGACAGTAGTCAGTAGTCAGTTAGATAAACAAGAAATGGGTAACAATTAGCCCTTACAAGAAGTCCCGTTTGCCTTTATGGACCACCTTGGGCTCAACAGCTGCAGCCTTCTACTGTCACAGTTACCACTTTTACTTCTGCATATAACACATCCATAAACCATAAACAATTTCAAACCATTCTTTTTCCCAAGTAACCAATAACGAAATAAATTGAAAAATAAAAAAGACAAATAGAGAAGCGGAAGTTGAACCTGACGAAGGACCTTCGGCTTCACTCTTTTCGCCGGCAACTAACGGAGGCGAGGAAGTGGCGAGAGGGTAGCGGAGACTGTAAAGAGGGAAAGAGACGAGCGGCGAACGGCTTAGGGAGTAGTATGTTTGGGAATAACTAAAAATTTAAAAAACTAATATTTAAAAATTATAAAAAAAATAAATTATTTATTATTTTACTCTAAAATTAAATCATGATATCTAATTATATTTTTTATTAGAATTAGATTAAACTTTCTTGTTTAATTAAAAAATAAGAAAATATTGAAAATTTATCTTTGAAATATATATATATATATATATATAAATTAATTAAAATTTAATAAAACTCAAAATAAAATCTCTACTCTACTTAATTTCTTAAGTTATACCCTTCATTATGTCTCCATAGCCAACACTCAAACAATTGAAAATATTAAGAAAATAATGAACGAATAAAAAATAGAGAAAATAAAATTAAAGATAATATTGTGTATAGAAAATAAACCATGAAAGAAGAAAGTCTTAGAACAATAAGAAAACAAATAATGAGCAATTGATAGAATTTTTTCTAAATAACTAAAGTGTTTGATCTTAAAGTATAAATAATTAATATCAATTTGTTAAAAAAAATCTCTCAAAAATTAAGTGAATATGTTGAAAAAAAAAAAGAGAAAAACAAAAATTATGATTTAATAAAACAAAACAATTTAACATACATCTAAAACAATTTGACAATAAAAAAAATAAAGAATCATGCAAAATAGGAAAATAAAAGGTGATAAAAAAAACTCACAAATGGAGAAATTAATGAGTAACAATAGTATATATATAAGATTTATAAAACTTACTCTTATAGTGTTGAAGTTGCATTTCTCTTAAATCTTTCTGCAATTGAAACCAAATAAAAAATAAAAATTAAGTGTTGAAATAATTAAAAAAAAATTATAATGAAATTAAGTGATAAAACCTAAAATGGTTTATCTACGAGAAAGGGATCAACGACTGAGACGGCAGATTTGATAATTGAATTATCTGTAAAGGAGAGCTTGTAGTTCATCCAAACGGTCGGACAATAAGACCTGCAAAAAAGGACGTGTCCGGTCGGAATCGGGCTTTAGCACTCCGACGCTCAAGTTAGTAGCTTTTGGAGAGAGAGAGTTTCAGATATTTTTCGTACCTGGTGCCATCATATTTTGAGCTATTTATGAGAGTTATTTGGAGAGGTACTTAAGTACCTTGGGAGCGATATCTGGCAGTCAAAGTAGGTGAGCGGCGATGTGACAGGAGGTAGATGGAGAACATAGGCGTTGGCTTGTGCCTGTGGGCTGACAGGACAGGTTGTCCCATTAGTCCGATCGGACACTTTGCTTCCCTGCGTTATCTTTCAGCTCATACTTTTCCCTTTTGTTATTGGACTTGGACCGCCTTAAATGCTATTGGGCTAGACTAATTGGGCTTTTAAGAATGTTATTTCTGTAGTTATCACTTATCCCCCCTTCGAAGGGTCCGATCGGGAGATTTTCAATTTTTTGGCGGGACTCTTGAATTTGATGAGTCATGTATGTTCATTTCAGGCAGCTGCTATGCAGTTATTGCTGGCATGTGTGCTAAAGGCAATGCTTCGTTCTTTGTAACCGCCATAGATGAGTTGAAGGCACGTGGCGATTATCCAATGGATAAGAGTTTGGAGTATTTTAGAAGCATTTCGCTTATAAATAGGCATTCTTATAGTGATTTTTCTTATTTTTCAGTGATTCTTAGAAAAACTCTGCCAAATTTTCTGCGTGAAACTTTGCTATTTCAGCGACTCGGACTTTTCTTTTTCAGCAACTCTAGAATTTTTGTAAGAGTAAGTGAACGATCATTGCCTTTGATTTTTCTTCCTTATTCATAGCTTCACAATGCCATTATTTGCTTCGCCCCTTTCATCGAGGCAACTTTGAATAGTAAATAGCCTATAGATAGGAGTTTTTTTGAATCCTATAAAGATCATGAGGTCGTGACTCATCTTTCAAAACTTATATAAGAGACGTCGATTAAGCTTTTTCTCCTCTTTTTTTTTAATGATCCTCCCACAGAAGTCTCTATGATGGCTTAGGCTTTTAGTTGTGAGAACAATGAGTGGCTCATTTGCCATTTATGGAGCTCGGGCGCTGGGCTGAGATTTTCCTTTGATGTATTTGGGATTGCAACCCTCAAAAATTATGGAATTGCCCTCAGTTAGTTTTGTCCAGGCAAATGGAGAACAACATCCTGTTTCAAGATCCTTCGTGAGATGGAGAAAGCGACGCCAATATCTCTAAAAGATCTGAGAGATGCTTGAAATGTCGGACATCCGGTTGGTCTACTTAGGAAACTTTCGGGCAATTCAATTGCAGGCCTGAGCCTCGACACTGCCATTGACATAGAGCGGGATCGTTGTAATTAGAGTGTGGGAGAAGCATACATATATATAATTATGCATTGCAAATTTAAAAGAATATATCGAATGGAGAAATACTTATCTTTCATTTTCATAATGTAGCTGCGAACGTGATGGCTAAGGGAGACGATGTCGCCAAGCAATTAGCCGATCGAGCCAAGGCGAGAATTGAAGCAGATCGTGCTGCCAAGGAAGAGAGGAGGACCAAAAAAAGAAAACCTGTGCCCTCTTCAGAAGCTCAGGCTTCTCATCCTTCTGCAAACACTCCCACTGTTGCCTCAAGTGATGTCGCAACTCTTGTTGCCTGCCCTTCTCAGACCCTTTCGGGGTCCTCTTCCGACCGGCCATTGCCCGAGGATCATTCTCATAGGCGTTTGCTTAGAGATGAAACTGACTCTGAGAGGGAGCGAATAGCCCAGGATCGGAAAAAATCAGTCCAGGCAAACATAGCCGCAATGGACGAAGATGCCCAAAGGAGGATTAAGGAGGCGACGAGGAAGAAAATTGACGACCTGGTAGCTGCAATAGATGCAAGGGTTGCCTCCAGGAATAAAGGGGGCGTCCAAAATGTGATTGCAAGGATTACCGAAGGTCAGGCCTCATCACTATGAGAGGTTTTGAAAAGTCAATTCGGTGATGGCTGGTCTATTGACAATAAAGCTGTATCAAATTATTTATGCCGGGGTATGCTTCAGGAGAGTGATTACAAGGCGATGGGGAATCCTGATATATTATCCCGAGAGTGCAGCCTTTTTTAGCAGCAAAGTCTGGAGGTAACTTTTACATATTTTCGTTCTTAAATAATATCTATTAACTTCGCTTCATCCAACCGTTATTTCTTTGACTAACTGGCCCTTCTGTCTTCCCCCTTTTTGTCTTTTAGTTAATAAAAAGGGGTTTGCGCTTGCACAGTGCGGCCAATCTTTATAAAAAGAAATTTAAAGATTTCGAGCGAGTAAGAAGAGAGGCGAAAGATAAGTATGAAGCTGCTAGGAAAGAATCCTCTCGTGCCTGGTCGGAGACTGAAAAACTAAAGGAAAAGGCCGATCGTCTTGCCCAAGACCTGCGAGTTCGGCAGAAAGAGGTTGATCACCTTAAAGGGAACGTGGCCCGTCTGACTGCTGAGAACTCCTTAATGCAGAAATTCGAAGAAGAGGCAACCAGACTTAAGGAGGAGTGTATGCATCTGTCTGCCAATTGCTCAAACGTCAAAGAGGAGGTGACCTTCTGCAGGGTGAGCAGGAATAACTGAAAACCACCTTGGCTACAAAATAAATGGCGTGGAGTAAAAAGATTGAAGACGAGCTTGTTGCTCAAAAAGAAAAGCTAATGGACCAGGTGGGAGAGGTTCAAGGGCAGTTATTGACTCGGTTGATTTATGCAACCGAGCAACGCTTTCCTGAAGCTGACCTCAACTGGATGGAGGACCCAAGGATCTTGCCCGACCCCTCTTCTAGCGACACTAAAGATGAAAACCCCCATGATCCCCGGTCACCACATGTTATCTCATCAGAACCGATCGGTCCTAGCGCAACTATTTCAGCACCAGCAGATCCTGCTCCTGCAGATACCCCGGAGTCTTCACGACCTTTGGCCGATACAAATGTACCCTCTACAATTATTGAGATTGTAGATATAGAGATGTAAATTTTTCTTTTTGCAATGAGGGTATTTTTGTAAAAAAATCTTCGTCTATGAAATATTCAATGCGTCAAAGCGCTCTCTTTGCATTGTCTTCACCCTACAATTTTATTTCAGGCGGAATCTATCATGAAATTATTAAAGGGAGAATAAACAGTTATTAACCATGTAGATTTCAAGGATTTAAGCATGGACAATGCATAAATTTGAATAAGGAGAATACTTTATGAACATTAACATGCCTTGATAACATTTTAAATATGGAGAATGTATAAATTTGAATAAGGAGAGTACTTCCTGAATCGTTAACATGCTTTGCTAACATTTGCGATTCATAACTATTCGTGACATATTTAATCCGATCGGACTAAACTCGTTATTCAAATGAGAGTTATGTCATTGGTTTTAAATAGAATATTAGTCGATCGGCTATTAAGAGAGTCATCCGCGGCGAATAATCTTTTCGATCTATGGTGGAAGACAAAACTCCATTCTCACTCCCAACTGAGTACTTTAGTAGCTCAGTGGTAGAGCACCATTCATTGCTTTAATGATCTTTTCGATCTATGGTGGGGTACAAAACTCCATTCTCACTCCCAGCTGAGTACTTTAGTAGCTCAGTGGTAGAGCACCATTTATTGCTCTCAGCTTCGGGGAATTTTTCTTTAATGGAGAAGGCCTGTAGCCTTTAACCTCATTCTAGAGATTTGGCGATTTTGCATTTTGGGGAAGACAATTAACTCAATTGTTATCCTTCGCATTTTGGGCTCAGAATGGACATCGAGCCTAGCGAGTGCCAGCATTTTGGGCTCGGATTGGACATCGAGCCTAGCGATGAGCTGGTGGGGGTTAAATGGAGACGTCTTGCATCTTTGGTTCAGAAATCACATCAAACCTAGCAGACGAACTTAATAAGGAGGAACATTGTCATATGCTCGGGATGAACATCGAGCCTGGCGAACAAGATAAGAGCGAACAGTTGTTCTTTTAGTTCGGAATAGACATCGAACTTAACAAATAGTTATCAATCATTAAATTCCTATTGAATTTATTCAGACCGAAAGTAGAAATTTTTTTTGAATGGGGCCAAATAGATATCCTGCAAATATACATTTAAATCCAACAAACAAAGAAAAAAAAAGAAAAACGTACATTTTTTAAAGATGAAGAAGAATGGAGAAAATGGGAAAAATGAAGAAAACATTCTTTATTGGAGGTGAATACAATACATGACCATACATAGTACTTCTTGAGTACTCCGACGTTCCGGCTTATTGGAGTTGGTGTGAGCTTCTCCTTTTTGACACTTCCCATGCTCATACCCGTTTCTTTCGAGCACAAGAGTAATCATATTAAAGGCTCTTGTTCTTTTGAGTTGCGTCTTTTAGCGACTCTTTGCTTGTAGGTAACGATCGTGGCATAGGCGTCTTTCCCTTTCTCTTCTATTGCATCCGAATGTTGGCATCTGGCCGATCGGCATATAAGCCGGATCCTTATATTAGGGTTGAATACGGTGGTGTACTCCATTGCTCGGACAAAGAATGCTCGTTGAGTCACCAAAGCTTGAATGGAAGCCTACTGGACCCCCCTTTTACTCATGCCAGATGTCCTGCCTTGGAACGGACCGTCCTACCATCATAGTTTCCTATCTTGGGACGGACCATCCTACCATCATGGCCTCTTTTTGGTGCTCGATTGTGGCGATATGTGCTTCTCTGGATGCCTTTTGATCTCCCTTTAGGACAACAATTCCTCCCCTAGTCGGGATCTTCACTACCATGCGTCGAAGCCTGCCAAAAATGGCATTATAGGCAAAAATCATCTCAATAATCATAAAAGTTATCTTACAGGTATAGATTGGAGCCTCGTGGCCAAGCTCGACTGAGCCTGCCACTGGAATGGTAGCATTGCCAAGCCCTATGAGTGGTGTGGCGTTTGATTTAAGTTCTCCGATCGGAAGACTCATGGCTTCATAAGCTTAGAGGGTAAGCACATTTACAACGCTTTCATCATCCACCAATATCCTCCTCATGCCGAAATTATTGGTTCGCGCCCTGATGACGAGGGCATCCTCGTAAGGAAACAATACGTCTTGCGCGTCATCATTAGATATGGTGATTGAGGTTGGCCGTTCGGACACCTAGGTGATATAAGCGCTTTTACCCTTTCTTGATTTGGTGAGATCCTCTCATTGAGATGATTCTCCAATGATCATATTTATGACACCGACATGTGGTCGATGTGGGTCTGCGGTTCTTAGTTTTCTTCGCTCACTATCGTCGCCATCATCGGAACCACGTGAGAGCGTTTTCCCCCAGAGTGGTAGGAAATATCCTGTAGGCGATCCCTTCGTCGTAGGTGTATACCTGTCCATTATCATGTCTCGCTGCCCCTTGGTGCAGCTGCCTGGAGTTCTAACGTCCGTCCTTCTATTATAGTGAGCTATTGGCTTGTTGATGGAAAGTTCCCTACTCTTTCTCCCTCCAAAGCCTTTGGCTGTGCGATCTATTTCATAACCTTTGGAAATCCAGGGCATTTTTGGATCACACCTTTACTGAAGTTGTCAAGAACGACGCGTTTATCTTCGATGGTAACAGGAGTATCCTCCGGCTGTCGTATGGCTGCGTCGTCGAAGTTTGAGAGGGGGATTACGCATGTCAAGTGATCTGAGAAATCTCCCCCTTTATCCCTGAAGGCTGAGCTCGATCTTAGCTGTTGTGATTGCATTTCGCAAGAGCTTGATGCCCATAAAATCCCGAATCTGCCCTAGCTCTCAACGAAAGCACCAAATGATAAAACCTAAAATGGTTTATCTGTGAGGGAGGAATCAATGACTGAGATGGCAGATTGAATAGTTGAATTATCTATAAAGGAGAGCTTGCAGTTCATCCAAACGGTCGGACAATAGGACCTACAAAAAAGGAGGTGTCCGATCGGAACCGGGCTTTAGCACTCCGACGCTCAAGTTAGTTGCTTTTGGAGAAAGAGTGTTTGGAGAGAGAGAGTCTCAGATATTTTTCGTACCTGGTGCCATCATATTTTGAGCTATTTATAGGAGTTATTTTGAGAGATACTTGAGTGCCTTTGGGGGCGATATCTGACAGTCAGAGTAGGTGAGCGGCGATATGACAGGAGGTAGATGGAGAACATGGCCGTTGGCTTGTGCCAGTGGGCTGACAGGACAGGTTGTCCCATCAGTTCGATCGGACACTTTGCTTCCCTGCATTATCTTCCAGCTCATACTTTGCCTTTTTGTTATTGGACTTGGACCGCCTTAAATGCTATTAGGCCAGACTAACTGGGCTTTTAAGAATGTTATTTATGTAGTTATCATTAAGTGTTTAAAAAAATTAATCCAAACACACTCCATTTCAAAATAATTAAAATGAAACATATATATATATATATATATATATATATATATATATATCACGTGAAGAAAAAGGAAAGAAACAAAATTCACATTTAATTGGGAACACATTTTTTTCATTTAAGCACAAACATTAGAGCTACAATTATCAATTTGAACATTAATAAAAATAAATGCCATGAAAGAAAAGGAAAATAATAAAAATGCCTTCGATATTTATAATGCAAAACACTTTTTGCATCAAAATTCTATTGATAGAAGATATCTAGTTTGAATGATTGCATTTATTTTAAAATTGTATTCATTCAAAATTTAAAATAACTTTTTAAATATTAAAAGAAATTATTTTTCTAAATAATATATAAAGTATTGAACTAATGTTTATAGTTGAATTTAAGCTGAAAGTGCAATTTAGTTCCTAATGTTTGGCAAAAAGGGTAATATGGTCTTTAAAGTTTTATTTGGTGTAATATCACCCCTAAATTTTAAAAATCGAAGTAATTTGACCCTTAAAAAAGTTAATCCAATTATTAAGTGACACGTGTCAAATTTTCAAGTGTCAGCCGTCATTTTGGAGTCAAATTGCCCTAATTTTGAAATATTAGGATAACATTATACAAAATCAAACTTTAGAAATTACATTGCCCTTTTTGCCAAACATTAGGAACCAATTTGCACCTTTAGCCTTGAATTTAATACAACTTAATATTTTATTATATTGTTTAAGAAAAAAAATAAGTTTAACATTGAACATTGCTTGAAACTTAAAAGTATAATATTATGAAATGAAAAGATAACACGCAACAACAATTAATTACATATTTAATGGTTTACCTATAGTCTATACTATATAAGCCAAATTGCTTGAAAGTTGAAGGTATAGATAGTGGAAAGAATTAGGGGTGAGGAAAAAAATAAAAAAAATGGTTAATCATAAAAATGATTCAAAATAAAATTGATTTTTTTGGTTAATCGATTCGATACACTCGATTATGATTTTTAATTTTTATATTTTTTTATTACAAATTAAGTTTTTGAATACAGATTAACCGATTCATATATATATATATATAATTCTTATTTTTATTCCTTAAAAATTTTTCTTTTTTTTTTCTATTTCTCTCTAAAACTTACATAAAATAATACTTTAAATTATATTTTTATTTTTATATCTTAATTTTTTATATTTTTCTTTAAAATTTATATAATACTTTAAAATAAATTTATATTATGTCATCTTCTTTAATTATATAGTAATATTTATATATAATAACTGATTAACTTTTATTTATTTTTTTATCATATATTGGTATTTATATTTTATTTAATAGCATTTAATTATATTATTTTATATTTTAGTATTTATATTTTAACATTTAATATTATCCAAAATTTTATATGACTTAGAATCAAATAAGTTAATTTCCAACAAATATCAAATCTATTTTATAATATTAGTTATTAATTTGTTAAATATGAATTTTGGCTAATAAATTATATTTATTTTGTTAATTTTTTAATGACTTTACACATTTGAAATTGAATAGAATTTTACTAAATTTTTTTTTATAATTTTATGTTTTAAATTTAATGGTTAACCGAAAAAATTTGGTTAATCAAATCGAAAAATCAAAATCGATCGACTATTTAGCCAAACGTAACGAACTGATTAATAGTTAGTAGTTTTAAAAAATCAATACTAATGAACTGATTATTTTTATTTGCTAATAGACCAATTAACCAGTCAATGTTCACCCCTAGATAGAATTATAATGCCATATTGTAATTTTTTTATTAGAATTAAACGTGTAAGATAAACAAATTTATAATTTATTTTTTGATTAATTAGAAATTTAATATTTAATTAATATAAATCATTGCCAAATTAATGAAAAAATGATAATGAAGGAGTTTTGGATACGCCTATGATTCATGAGATAAAAAATTGGCCCAATATAAACATGATAATATCGAAAAAGGAAATAATCTATATGTAATTATTTCCATATTAGGATTTACCTTAATTGGAAAATCTGTCATAATTGGATAATATTAATACGGACAGTTACCTAATTTAAATTAGGTAACTGATATATTAATGATTGTCATTATTTCCTATACTTAATTTATGTAACTGTCAATTTAATTCTCACTAATTAAGGAAAATTAATTTACCTTAATTAGAATTCTATAAATAGGGCTAAGAATTCTATTCTTGATATGCAAGAAAAGAATTTTATACCGAAACTTTGTCAAAATACTTTTGCATTTTTTCTCTCTATTCGTTTGGGGTTTTTAGTTCGTAAAATTCAAGTTTTCATTTCGAGGTGTTGCGTGGCGTGGGTGAAAACAATACCGGTTATGCAAAAGGGAAGACGATCTCGACGAATTGTGATTCTGTGCTACAAGAGATATTTATGATAACATCTTGTGTTTTTATGGCATATTTTCTTTCAGATAAATATTTTAAATTTTTGTCAAATTAATGAAAAAAAAGAGATAAATATTTTTCTCAACATATAGAGATTCACAAGTTCTCACAAAAGCTCTCGATGTACTATATATATATATTGCTTAACAACTTTTCATAAGGTTTAAAACCCCTCATTTTTCTAGTAAGTTTAACCCTCGATTTGGGCAAAACGCATCATTAAATTCTCGAAATTATATATTTTTTTGTTATTAAATTTTAAAACTTCTATCTGGTTATATCATATTCTTAAATTTTTATTTTTATTCACATTAAATTCAGAGTTACCAATTTGAATGAAATAATAATAGACATTTAATATATATTGAGTTTTTGAAATATCATTTTTATTTTATTAAATGTTTATTTAGATTTAATGTGAATTAAAATAAAAATTTAAAAATTTAATATTACCAAATAAAAATTTAAAAATCCAATAACAAAAGTGGCATAACTTTAGATATTTGAAGATGTGTTTTCTCAAATTTTTTTCAGATTAATTATTGATAAATCATAAAATTTTATAGAGATGGAGTATTGTAAGTTAAAAAGAACATGAGACTCGATGACTGGAGAGTCAAATTCCAATAGAATTGAAGTGGATAGAACCTACAAAAAAGGGTGCTTGCCCGAATGTTCCGGGCATTAACGCTTCGATGCTAAAGTTGGTAAAGGGTAGAAATCTCTTAGAGAAATAGTTTATATTACTTAGAGAGATAAAAAGTATGTTTTCTGAGAAAAGAACCTGTTATTTATAGAGCAAGGAAAGTTTGAGCAGTATTTTTAAATAGTTGTCCTACTCTACGACAGGTATAATCTATTTTTGTAGGTGACGGTGATTAGATGGTCGCGTACGTTAGACAACTTTTGTTTGTCAGGGAGACGTCATGTCCGATCGGACGGTCTCGATTTCTGTATTTGACTTTCTAGCTGATAGGACTTTCATGGGCCTTTGTTTTAAGCCTTTTCTGAGTATTTAGGCCTTCAGTTTTTATGTTTTAGGGTATTATCATTTGTCCTCCACCAATCAGTTCAATTTTTTAATCGAAGTTGTAGGGTTTTGAAAGTTCTTGGTAGCCGTTTGATTGTATAGTTACTAGTGATAGAGTCCCTTAAATTTTGAGACTGAAACATAGTCATTTTGATGGATACTCAGCGTCTTTCAAACTACCTCAATCGAGACGATCGGTCTTAATAGATTACCAGTCGAGAGGTCTGGGATATGTACATTGATATAAATGAATCATCGATTGGGATTAATAAGTCATCAGTCGAGGAGACTAGAATAAATACATCGATCGGGATTAATAAGTCATTAGTCAAAGAGACTGGGATAAGTGCATCAATCGGGATGAATTATCGATCGGGATTAATAAGTCATCAGTCGAGGAGACTAGAATAAATATGTTAATTGGGAGAAGTCATCGATCGAAATTAATAAGTCATCGATCGAGAAGACTGGAATAAATACAATCGATCGAGATAAGTCATCGATCGGGATTAATAAGTCATCAGTCAAGAAGCCTAGAATTTTCTTGAAGTTTTGTCCTGCAAACAAATTTCATTTTCATAATCATGGATTATTTTTCAGAGTTTACCTCTCTAACCTGTCTAGTCGATGCTTTTTCGAATTTTTTGCTATTCAGGAGACATCTCAAAATTGCACCCCTTTTTTTAGCTTGTGGTTCTAGTACTCTGTCGTCTTATTTTTAGTTTTTATGAGTTTAGGAGTGTGATGTAGAATTCCCTGAGGGCGCAAGGCATTGTCCATCATTACTACCTCTGTTTGTCCCCTCCTCTATTGATGGCTGACTAGGCTATTGTCATTGTGTTGTGCTTCTTCGAAGTGTTGATCGTTTTTGTAAAAATCAAAAGTTGCGGCTTTTCTAGTTGTCTTTTTATGCTACATTTGCAGTTTCTGCAGAAAAAAAAATGTAATGGTTAGGTGGGAAGTGAGGTTATCTGGCAGGGTTGCTGGTTGTCTCACCTGCTTGACCATGGTGGTTCGATTTGCTCCTTATTTTCCTTTCCTAAGTCCATTACTATAGGTGTAACACCCTTATCACTCCGATTATGCGGAACAGTACATTGTATATCGTAAAAATTTTTTTCAATTTAATTAATACTAAAATTAAGATATTACCCATTACATAGGTATTCAATGACCTATAACTGTTCCGGATTACTATTCACATAATAAAATTTCGGCATTATAACGGCTGTAATTGCTTAGCCTCCTGAAAAATCAGACAACACACAGCCTCTCAGAGGCAAAACACTTCTATAACAATCATTCCCTTACTCCAAAGTCTCCATCAAAACATCCAATAATTCAAAACATCTCATCATCACAAACATACGTATATGTTTACATAACTTTACATATCCAAATATTTATACATATTTGTCATTTATATACATGCCAAAGTCTACATAATTTACATAATAACAAAATTTCTTGTCCTTTATTCTGTGCGTCACTGCTCCTCCATCGCTGTACCTGCATGCAGTAAAAACTACATGCTGAGCATAAACTATGCCCAGTGGTGTCTAACAATCCTAATATTTTCTTTGCAATATTTATTTCTTTAATATACTTTATTTAATCATTTAAATTCTAAATAAGTAAAATTATGCAATTTTCATTAAGTTCAATTGGAAACAATTGTCTTTCACATTATTTACACTCTTTCTCATTTATTTCATGACGGTTGACTAATTCCCTTTTTAGTCCTTAAACTTTTGCTAAATTCCAAAAATGTCCTTTTTGTCTAATATTTACGATTTTGCCATTATAGTCATTTACTTTCATTTCCTTTACATTAGTTTCATCATTATTCCTCATTTATTTCATATTTCACTACTTTTGGGTAAAATTATGGTTTAGTCCCTGTACTATAAAATTTCATCTTTTAGCACTATTAAGTCTCCAAAATTAATATTTTACCCTTGTTAATCATTTCTCACTTATAGTGACTTACTAATTATTCATTTTGTCAAAATTACCATTTTGCCCCTAAACTTTCATTTTCTTTCATTTAAGTCCTTTTTCCACTTTAAACTTTATTTTTATCCTTCTTTTCATTTCTTTTAACTTATTTTCACTTTCATTACATTTCATGCCCCTAGTACAGTACCGAAAGAAATTCTCAGACTGGATACTCGGAACGTGGACCCCCATGGGCCACATATAGACTGAAAAATGATCTCAGCGACCATTTTTCCACGTAGCAGATACCAGATACAACAGAAGCTATGGTGATCAGTGATCCTACCATAACTAAGCAAGTCGCCATGACTTGCACCGCGGTACAGATGTCCCTATGGCTAGCCAATTATATCCTGAGCTAGGCTTTTACTGCCAGACTATTTCTAAGGGCGCAATTTCATCAAAATTTCAATTAAACTTTACATTTTTCATTATTTCATTACTCGAAAATGCTTGTAATCATTTCTTTTCATTCGAAATTACTCGTAGTCATTTCTTTTCATTCTTTCACATAGATTGTGAATTATTTTACCATAATTCACTAAAATCATTCACTTTCTCATCAAATTGCATTTTATTTCATATAAATGCCATATTTTCAATACTTACATAATTGAAAATATTCTCTAAAATATTCATTTAATTTCAATAAACTCCACAAAAATTCCTAAGCATATTATTTCATTTCTAGTGTCATTTAAAAGCTTAAATTCATCAAATTTCACAAAATACACTTAGGTTTTCTTTAGGATGAATTTCGGCCATCAAGGTAAGCATGCTATATAATTGTTTAATAATTCATTTAGGCATTTAAACATACTCATTTAAGGTCTCTTAACATTATTATATCATTACTTTAAATTTAACATCAATTATATCATATTTTCATTAAGTTACATAAAGGTTTAATGACTAAAATCAAAGGAAATACTAAGATTCATTAGCCACTAACCTTTCTTTCTTGTTCTAGTGTGCCTAAGCTTCCTTTTCCTTGCCTTTAGCCTTGGAAGCTTGCAAGTCTCCTTGATTCCCTAAGTGAACCGAATTTTCAAGCCATTAGAACTCTAGTTTTTCAACCTCAAATGCTAAAAATAACATCATAAATGAATTCTAAGCACTCAAAAACATAAGTAGGCACCTTAGAAATAATTTTAACCCATTGGTTTTACTTACCTCAAATGAAACCCTAAACTCTCTCTCCTATTTTTTCTTGATTTCCTTCCTTGATTTGATGAGAGGAGGTCACAATACTTAACTAGAGAGGCTGAACTTTCTATTAGGTGGCTTGATTTGGTGTGAAATGGAGAGAGAAATGAAGAAATCACAAGCAACAATGGTGGAATGTGGTTCGGCCAAGGGAGAGAGGAGAGGAAGAAGATGAGTTGCTGTCCCATTCCAGAAAATTCTCCCTTTAAATAGGCTGAGTTTTGGGCTTTGTGGGCTTGGATTGGGTTAATGGGCTTAGTTAATTAACTAAAGCCCATTAACACCTAATTTAAAGCCCAAAATTATTTCTCCCATTTTCTCACTCCAAATCACTCCAATTTCAATTCCATAATTCTTATCACATCAAAATTAGGTAGTACACAAAATTTCAGCTTAATCGGAGTCCGTTACTGGTCCGATTCAACCGAACTGGTTTGATTCGACAACTGTCGACATCGCCGAAAAATTCATTTCTTTATACCAAAATATTCTACATGAAATTTCATGAAGATCTGCAAAATATGGCAATTTTTGGAGTTCATTTACTATTTTTAAAAATTTATGCAAAATCAAGTCTCCTTCCCTACCAGGGAAATTGACTCGCTACCTTTTTCGTATTTTTGACTTTCGGAGGTCTATTTGACCTCGATTTCACTTCAAATTTCAACCCCGGTCTCACCATGACCAATAATTCCCGATGGTCAAATAAAATATTTTTCACTTTCGGGTCCGGTTTACGGCCCGGGTACACGATTCACCATCGGAATTTACTGTTCACGGCCAGACCGGTGTTGAGGCCATTACAATTCTCTCCTACTAAAAGAAATTTCGTCCTCGAAATTTACCTGTATTGAAGAGATGGGGATACTGATATCTCATAGTGGCTTCTGGTTCCCACGTAGCTTCTTCAACATTGTGATGGTGCCACAGTACCTTCACTAATGGAACCTGCTTGTTCCTGAGTTGACGGACTTCTTTTGCTAAGATTTTCACTGGTTCTTCTTTATAAGTCATGTCATCAGCCACTTGAATCTCTTCCTGTGTAATCACGTGACTAGGATCCGATCTGTATCTACGGAGCATAGACACGTGAAACACATCATGTATCTTTTTTAGTTCAGAAGGAAACTTTAATCGATATGCTACGGGACCCACTCGCTGAAGTATCTCATAAGGGCCAATAAATCTAGGACTTAACTTGCCCTTCTTTCCAAATCTTAAGATCTTCCTCCATGGAGATACTTTCAGGAAAACTCGATCTCCCACCTGAAACTCTATGTCTTTCTTTTTCAAATCAGCATAGGACTTCTGACGATCCGCAGCTTCTTTCAATCTACCTTTAATGACTCGAACTTTCTCTTCAGAATCACGGATCAAATCAGAACCTACTAACTTCCTTTCACTCAATTCAGTCCAACATAGAGGAGTTCTGCACTTTCTACCATACAGTGCTTCAAAAGGAGCCATTTTCAAGCTGGAGTGGTGACTGTTATTGTATGCAAACTCTGCCAAAGGTAAATGCTTTTCCCAACTGGATCCGAACTCTAGAATGCAACATCTGAGCATATCCTCCAAAACCTGGATCACTCTTTCGGACTGGCCATCTGTCTGAGGGTGAAAGGCTGTACTAAAGTGAAGCCTCGTACCCAAAGCATCTTGAAAACTGTGCCAGAATCGAGAAGTAAACCTCGGATCCCTGTCAGATACAATGGAAGATGGCACTCAATGCAATCTTACTATCTCACTAATGTACAATTCTGCCAGTTTAGACAAAGGATAGTCCATCCGTACGGGCAGAAAGTGAGCTGACTTAGTAAGTCAGTCTATAATCACCCAGATGGCATCATGCTTCTTTTGAGTCAGTGGCAAGCCTGTCACAAAATCCATGGTCACTCGGTCCCATTTCCACTCCGGTACTAACAAAGGATGCAACAATCCTGAAGGAACTTGGTGCTCAGCTTTTACTTGCTGACAGATCAGACATTTACTTACAAATTCTGTCACATCACGTTTCATACCTGGCCACCAATAGAAAGCTTTCAAATCTTGATACATTTTATTGCCTCCAGGATGCATTGCATAACTGCTATGATGTGCTTCAGTTAGAATACCTTTCTTCAACTCTTCCTGGTTTGGAACATAAAGCCTTTGCTTAAAATAAAGGCTCCCATCATCACTCAAGGAGTAATTCTCTACATTGCCATTCTGAAGTCTATTCTTAATGCTCATCAACCGACTATCTTCTTTCTGAGCAGTCTTAACTTGATGCACAAAGTCAGGCTTTACTTGTAATTCAGCTACCAGGGCTCCATCTGAAGCTAAACTTAGATGGACATTCATAGCTCGGAGAGCTGCAAACAAAACAATCAATTACTAAAGCAAAACAATCACTTGTACTAATTATTTAGGGGTATTCACATCACCTGACATAAATTTCCTGCTAAGTGCATCGGCTACTACATTAGCTTTTCCTGGGTGGTAATCAATGTAGCAATCATAATCCTTAATCAATTCCAACCAGCGCCTTTGTCGAAGGTTAAGCTCTTTCTGAGTGAGAAGGTATTTTAAACTCTTATGATCTGAGTAGATGTAGCATCTCTCGCCATATAAATAATGTCTCCAAATTTTCAGTGCAAGAACAATGGCTGCCAATTCTAGATCATGGATAGGGTAGTTCTTCTCATGTGTTTTCAACTGTCGGGAGGCATATGCAATCACCCTGCCTTCCTGCATCAAAACACACCCTAATCCATTCCTGGATGCATCGCTATAGACCACAAAATCCTTACCCGATTCAGGTTGAGTAAGAATTGGAGCTTCAGTCAACATGCTTTTAAGTCTTTCAAAACATTGCTGACAAGCATCAGTCCACACAAATCTAACATTCTTCTGTAATAACCTGGTTAAAGGTATTGCAATAGTAGAAAAACCTTTAATGAATCTCCTATAATACCCGGCTAAACCCAGAAAACTCCTCACTTCAGTAACATTCTTGGGTGGTTTCCATTGGATAATCGCATCAATCTTTGAAGGATCCACTTTAATACCTTCTGTCGAAATTACATGACCCAGAAAAGACACCTCATTTAACCAGAAGTCACATTTACTGAACTTAGCATATAACTGTTTTTCCCTTAGGACTTGCAGAACAAGCTTCAAATGCTTATCATGTTCTTCCGGCGTCTTGGAGTAGACCAGAATGTCATCAATAAAAACTACTACAAACTGGTCCAAATAGGGATGAAAAACCCTATTCATCAAGTCCATAAAGGCGGCTGGAGCATTCGTCAGCCCAAAAGGCATAACCAGAAACTCATAGTGGCCATACCTGGTACGAAAAGCAGTCTTCGGTACATCTACTTCTTTCACTCCCATTTGATAATAGCCGGATCTCAAGTCAATCTTCGAGAAAACCCCGGCTCCCTTAAGCTGATCAAACAAGTCTTCAATGCGGGGGAGAGGATACTTGTTCTTAATGGTAACTTTATTCAGTTGCCTATAGTCACTGCACAACCTGAGTGTACCATCTTTCTTTTTGACAAACAGGACTGGCGCACCCCAGGGAGAAACACTGGGCCTAATAAACCCCTTATCTAACAATTCTTGCAACTGAATTTTCAATTCTTTTAACTCTGCAGGTGCCATCCTATAGGGAGCAATGGAAATAGGTACGGTACCTGGAGTAACATCAATAGAAAATTCTACCTCCCTGTCAGGTGGTAAACCAGGCAATTCATCAGGAAAGACATCCTGAAACTCCCTGACAGTAGGTACTTCTGACATCTTTGGACTGACTTTCTTTGCTTCCACTGCATAACACAGGTATGCCACACATCCTTTTCTAATCAACCTTTTTGCAGCAGTGGCGGATATCACATCGGACAGAAAATCAGTTCTCACACCTACCACTGTAACTTCCCGATCATCGCGAAGCTTTAAAGTGACTCTCTTCTTTCTGCAATCGACAGTCGCTTGGTGGGCGGATAACCAATCCATCCCCAGTATCACGTCGAACTCATGAAAGGGCAAAGCGATCAAGTTTGCCAGAAAGATGTGTCCCTGAGCACTAATAGGACATTGTCTGTATACTTTATCTACCACTACACTATGCCCCAGAGGATTGCTCACCAAAACATCCTGGTCCAAGCATTCCTCTTTCATCCCTCTATCCCGTGCTAAGGCAGTGCTAATGTAAGAATGCGTGGAACCCGGATCAATCAAAGCATGTACTGAATCAGATAACAAGAGAAACGTACCAACTATCACATCTGGGGCATCCTCATCCTCACGTGCTCTGACAGCATAAGTCTGACCCGATGCTCTCCTCTGACCCTGTGATGTCTGTCCAACAGGTCTGGAGGCTGAAGTGTGAGGGGCGGCTCCCCTACCACGACCTCTAGGAGCTGAGGATCCTGTACCTGATGCTGGTGAATTAACTGAGGTATTCTGCATGGCAGGACAGTCTCTGATCCGATGATCTCTGGATCCACATCTGAAACAAGCTCCTGTCAGAAATCTGCACTCTCCCGCGTGAAACTTACCACAGTGCTCACAAGCCACTGCGGAATCACTATCTCGGTCTCGAGGAGCACTAGCAGTCGGAGCTCTGCCTCTAGATGCACTACCCTGACCTCGGCCTGCTGCTACAGGTGACTGTCCCTGAAATGCCTGAGATCCCTTTACTTTCTTCCCTTTACCACTGAACTATCCCTGCTTCCTCTTTTGCTGAAATCGGGACTGTCTCTCAGTCTGCTCATCCTGAGTCGTCTCTAACTTTATGGTTGCCTCCACCATAGCACGCAAAGTAGGATATTTCTGAGCTCCAATGATCTGTTTAAGCTCAGTATGTAGGCCTCTCTCAAATCTGTAACATAATTTTTCCTCTGTAGCCTGGCCTTCATCCAAGTAAGCACTCAATCACTCAAATTCTCTCTCATATTCCGCCACTGTCTTGTTTCCCTGTTTTAGTCTCCAGAAAGCCTCTTGCATAGTGGCCTTATACTCGGACCCAATATATTTCTTCTCAAACTGGTCCACAAAGTACTCCCAACTCAACTGATCTGCAGGAGTATGTCTTCTGACGGAATCCCACCAAATGAATGCAGGACCCTGAAGTAAGGCTACAACACCTTCAAATTTTTCTTCCAGTGGACTGTGGGTTATCTCAAACAATCTTTTTATCTTGTATAGCCATTCTTCAGCCACTGCAGGTGTCAAAGGTTCTCTGCCAGAAAAGTCTTCTGCCCCCAATCTCTTTAATTGTTCCAGGATAGGTCTCTGTCTAGGCGGAGCTGGCTGAATCTGTACTACTGTAGGCTGAGGCGGCGCCGGAGCTGGAGCTGCCTGCAGTCTCTGCTGAATGTAGTCAGCCATCAAATCAAGGAAGTCCGGCTGAGGGAAAGGAGGTGGTACTACAGGAGGAGGGTTCTGCTGTGGGGCCTCTTGTCGCCCAATATTACTCGATGCCTCACTCCTGCTGTCTGCTGACTGTTGTCCTCGGTCAGTAGACATCTTTTCACTATAAAACAAAAAGGAGCAGATGCACATTAGTTCCAAAACATTCACTTTCCAACATAATTGGCATGTATATACAGACAAATCAATTAACACCCACTCCGATCTTAGAACCGTCTAAACCTTTGCTCTGATACCAATAAAATTGTAACACCCTTATCACTCCGATTATGCGGAAAAGTACATTGTATATCGTAAAAAAATTTTTCAATTTAATTAATACTAAAATTAAGATATTACCCATTACATAGGTATTCAATGACCTATAACTGTTTCGGGTTACTATTCACATAATAAAATTTCGGCATTATAACGGCTGTAATTGCCTAGCCTCCTGAAAAATCAGACAACACACAGCCTCTAAGAGGCACAACACTTCTATAACAATCATTCCCTTACTCCAAAGTCTCCATCAAAACATCCAATAATTCAAAACATCTCATCATCACAAACATACGTATATGTTTACATAACTTTACATATCCAAATATTTATACATATTTGTCATTTATATACATGCCAAAGTCTACATAATTTACATAATAACAAAATTTCTTGTCCTTTATTCTGTGCGTCACTGCTCCTCCATCGCTGTACCTGCATGCAGTAAAAACTACATGCTGAGCATAAACTATGCCCAGTGGTGTCTAACAATCCTAATACTTTCTTTGCAATATTTATTTCTTTAATATACTTTATTTAATCATTTAAATTCTAAATAAGTAAAATTATGCAATTTTCATTAAGTTCAATTGGAAACAATTGTCTTTCACATTATTTACACTCTTTCTCATTTATTTCATGACGGTTGACTAATTCCCTTTTTAGTCCTTAAACTTTTGCTAAATTCCAAAAATGTCCTTTTTGTCTAATATTTACGATTTTGCCATTATAGTCATTTACTTTCATTTCCTTTATATTAGTTTCATCATTATTCCTCATTTATTTCATATTTCACTACTTTTGGGTAAAATTACGGTTTAGTCCCTGTACTATAAAATTTCATCTTTTAGCACTATTAAGTCTCCAAAATTACTATTTTACCCTTGTTAATCATTTCTCACTTATAGTGACTTACTAATTATTCATTTTGGCAAAATTACCATTTTGCCCCTAAACTTTCATTTTCTTTCATTTAAGTCCTTTTTCCACTTTAAACTTTATTTTTATCCTTCTTTTCATTTCTTTTAACTTATTTTCACTTTCATTACATTTCATGCCCCTAGTACAGTACCGACATAAATTCTCAGACTGGATACTCGGGACGTGGACCCCCATGGGCCACATATAGACTGAAAAATGATCTCAGCGACCATTTTTCCACGTAGCAGATACCAGGTACAACAGAAGCTATGGTGATCAGTGATCCTACCATAACTAAGCAAGTCGCCATGACTTGCACCGCGGTACAGATGTCCCTATGGCTAGCCAATTATATCCTGAGCTAGGCTTTTACTGCCAGACTATTTCTAAGGGCGCAATTTCATCAAAATTTCAATTAAACTTTACATTTTTCATTATTTCATTACTCGAAAATGCTTGTAATCATTTCTTTTCATTCGAAATTACTCGTAGTCATTTCTTTTCATTCTTTCACATAGATTGTGAATTATTTTACCATAATTCACTAAAATCATTCACTTTCTCATCAAATTGCATTTTATTTCATATAAATGCCATATTTTCAATACTTACATAATTGAAAATATTCTCTAAAATATTCATTTAATTTCAATAAACTCCACAAAAATTTCTAAGCATATTATTTCATTTCTAGTGTCATTTAAAAGCTTAAATTCATCAAATTTCACAAAATACACTTAGGTTTTCTTTAGGTTGAATTTCGGCCATCAAGGTAAGCATGCTATATAATTGTTTAATAATTCATTTAGGCATTTAAACATACTCATTTAAGGTCTCTTAACATTATTATATCATTACTTTAAATTTAACATCGATTATATCATATTTTCATTAAGTTACATAAAGGTTTAATGACTAAAATCAAAGGAAATACTAAGATTCATTAGCCACTAACCTTTCTTTCTTGTTCTAGTGTGCCTAAGCTTCCTTTTCCTTGCCTTTAGCCTTGGAAGCTTGCAAGTCTCCTTGATTCCCTAAGTGAACCGAATTTTCAAGCCATTAGAACTCTAGTTTTTCAACCTCAAATGCTAAAAATAACATCATAAATGAATTCTAGGCACCCAAAAACATAAGTAGGCACCTTAGAAATAATTTTAACCCATTGGTTTCACTTACCTCAAATGAAACCCTAAACTCTCTCTCCTAATTTTTCTTGATTTCCTTCCTTGATTTGAAGAGAGGAGGTCACAATACTTAACTAGAGAGGCTGAAATTTCTATTAGGTGGCTTGATTTGGTGTGAAATGGAGAGAGAAATGAAGAAATCA
Organism: Excoecaria agallocha; assembly: GCA_037975025.1. NCBI lineage: Eukaryota > Viridiplantae > Streptophyta > Magnoliopsida > Malpighiales > Euphorbiaceae > Excoecaria > Excoecaria agallocha. The sequence goes on from CM075808.1 coordinate 72,344,304, forward strand.
CAAGCAACAATGGTGGAATGTGGTTCGGCCAAGGGAGAGAGGAGAGGAAGAAGATGAGTTGCTGTCCCATTTCAGAAAATTCTCCCTTTAAATAGGCTGAGTTTTGGGCTTTGTGGGCTTGGATTGGGTTAATGGGCTTAGTTAATTAACTAAAGCCCATTAACACCTAATTTAAAGCCCAAAATTATTTCTCCCATTTTCTCACTCCAAATCACTCCAATTTCAATTCCATAATTCTTATCACATCAAAATTAGGTAGTACACAAAATTTTGGCTCAATCGGAGTCCGTTACTGGTCCGATTCAACCGAACTGGTTCGATTCGACAACTGTCGACATCGCCGAAAAATTCATTTCTTTATACCAAAATATTCTACATGAAATTTCATGAAGATCTGCAAAATATGGCAATTTTTAGAGTTCATTTACTGTTTTTAAAAATTTATGCAAAATCAAGTCTCCTTCCCTACCAGGGAAATTGACTCGCTACCTTTTTCGTATTTTTGACTTTCGGAGGTCTATTTGACCTCGATTTCACTTCAAATTTCAACCCCGGTCTCACCATGACCAATAATTCCCGATGGTCAAATAAAATATTTTTCACTTTCGGGTCCGGTTTACGGCCCGGGTACACGATTCACCATCGGAATTTACTGTTCACGGCCAGACCGGTGTTGAGGCCATTACAATAGGGATTGTCTAACGAGGCACCGACCTAGGGCAATGGGGCTTTATTTGTATGAATGCCAATCGAGACTACTCCTTTGTGTCTATTTGAGCAGAACTCAAGTGATTTGTTTCTCCAATTCTGGCATTTTTGTCAGCTGTCTTTTTGCTTCCCCAGTTTTAATGGCAACCACCTCGCTTTTCGTGTCGATGGTTGATTTTCCTTCTTAACACTTTGATTTTTGGTCTTAATTTAATGGGCTTTGACACGTGGCACTTTCATTAATGCCTTTTTAAGATGCTTAGAGATGCTTATAAAAGGGCTTCTTTCTGTTTTTCCTCTTACGCTTTCTTCTCCTATTTCTTCTTACGTCTTCTTCTATTTCCTTGCATTTTTCGTTTGATCATGAAGTCTCCGAACATTCTGCAATTTTATTTTCAACTTTCCTATTTTAGGAAGATGAATGAAAAGATGGGCCTTTGCCTGTTGGTTTATGGCTTGCAATAATGAGTCATGCGGCCTCATACCCTTACTGCCTTTCCCTCTCAGCCCTGGACTTTCTGCTGATCATGGTAGGGGATACACGTCTATAATTTTTTTCTCCACTTCCATGATGCTGATTTGTTAGAAGTGAGCCTTAATGAGAGGTGGTCTTGTTACGGAGGTGGTGGTCGAGGTGGCGGAGTGACTCTTGTCTTCTTTTCTCCCTGTTGCCTACTTCTTTTCTTTTCTTCTCTTTTTTCTTTGTTTTTTTTTTGAGTGGAAAGCTCTTCATCCATGTATTTTTTCAGATAGAAAATTCTTTATCCATGTACTTTGTACTTTGAATGAGTCTTATTCTTTGAATATCTCATATCTTGCTTTATATATATATATATATATATATATATATATATATATATATATATATATATATATATATATATATATATATATATATATATATATATATATATATATATATATCTAATATGTTTAACAGACTAAGCAAAAGATATTGCTAAAAACTTACGAAAGATAATAACGTGATCTAAATGGCACTTATATTTTTGGAGACATTAGGTTGTCCTGATCGGTTCGTCTTTCCACGACCCATGCTGTTAATGCTAGGTCCTGCTATCGGCTTTTTGCTTTGATATCTGATTGTAATTTTTTGATGTTTGTAGTGGACTACTCTTTCTGGGGTTGTCTTTTGACCATGTCTTTAGAATTAATAAAGTTTAATTTGTCAAGGCCTTAAAATGAGTTAATGGTTGTGTAGTCTAATCAGCTGATAAATACCGACCAGAGGCTCTGCCTGGTAGGACTGGTTGTGAGCCTTGGACCCACTATGCATTGAACTATTTATAGGAGATGCATGAGTGCATTTGAGAGCTTAAAGTATGGTTATTGAGGTGTCAGAGTAGGTGAGTGGTGACGTGACATAGGGTAAACTAGAGGCATAGGCTCTGCAGTGTGTCAGTGGATTGGTGAAACTGGAGGTCTCATCAACCCGATCAAATAATATTTGATTTCTTTGCAGCTTCTGCTTGTCATGTGTCAAGCTTCTCTTTAAATGATTTTTGGGTTTCGAGCTGAGACTTACTCTAGCCCAAAGATAGTCTAGTGTTATTGGGAATCATCCTTTGATTGTGCCTTTTAGGGAGTGGCAACAATTAACTGCCCTATATAGTTTTTTTATTTTTGTGGTCTTTTATTATGACCATTTATTTCCTTTGACTCCTCATTTTCTCGCACTATGGCTGGTGTTCTTTCATTTTTCATATTTCGACGTGCCATAAGTGGGAGATGTTTGTAACATCTTAGAGGATAGGGAAATAATAGCAATTAAGAGTAGACATAGGGTTGTACATATGTGATGCTTTCAATAAACTTCATGTTCTTCTATTATTGCTTTTTTACTTGCAATATACACGTTGACATATAACAAATTGATCGAAAGAGTATCAATTAAGCAATAGATATATCCATCAATCTTTCGATTGAAATAAACTTCATCGATCTTTTGATCAGAATAAACTTTATCGATCTTTCAATCAAGATAACAATAATTTTCATTAATTTTTTCATCGGGATAACAGTTGTGATATTGTTGATATTCCAATCTTTGCATTCTTGCTACTTTTGGTTGGAAACTAATGAAGGGGCATGCTTTTAGGGCCTTTTTCATCTTTGCCAGCTTTCTTTTAGGACTAGTCTAGGCTTTGCTGCGTAGATGTCCTCATTTGGGGGATGTAACTAAATGTTTTTGCTTCCTGACTTCGATCATCAAGGGGAACTTTAAGGGGCTTCTTTGCCTCTTTTTCTCCTTTCCCGTCTGATATCTCTTCAGTTGTCTTCACCCACAGGATGCTGCACAAGATAGTCTTTTTGCTCTAATGCCAGGTCCTGCTTGATTTGCTCGAAGATAAAAAGGGGGGTGGCCATTTAATCCCTCCCAATATCTTTCCCAATAGGCTACTTTTGGGAGTCTCATGTGCTAATTGCAAGGTAGACCAAAAGAAGGATGTTCCATTTTCTTTCGGTCCTGATACATAGTTTTTTGCTTTCTTTCAATCTTAAGATTTTGCCTTTACTTGCCTGATTTTTTGTGTAGTCTCAAAAACTTTCAAAGAATTCATGCATTTGCCTTTCCCTCTGTGGTATTTTATTTTCACTATACAACTTCTCGCATAGTCTCGGAGACTTTCACGGAGATCATATATTTTGTTTTTCTCTCTGTGGCCATAAATCCATACTTTTTCGTGGAATATGGGAGCTGGCTACTTTAGCTCAGTCATCGTCTCTCAATGAAAGCACCAAATGATAAATCAAAAAATTTTATAGAGATAAGGATATTTTTACGTTGAAAAGAACAAGAGACTTCATGAATGGGGAGTCAATATCCAATTGGATTGAAGTGGATAGAACCTACAAAAAAGGGTGCTTGCCCAGTTGTCCTGGGCATTAATACTCTGATGCTAAAGTTAGTAAAGGGTAGAAATCTCTTAGAGAGAAAGTTTATATTACTTAGAGAGAGAAAAATGTGTTTTTTTAGAAAGAAACCTATTATTTATAGAGCTGGGGAAGCTTAAATAGTATTCTTAAATAATTATGCTACTCTGCGGCAGGTATGACCTATCTTTGTAGGTGACAACGATTAGATGGTGGCATGTATCAGACAACTTTCATCTGTCAGGGACATATCACGTCCGATCGGACGGCCTCAATTCCTATGTTTGACTTCCTAGCTGATAGGACTTTCATGGGCTTTTATTTTGAGCCTTTTTTGAGTCTTTAGGCTTTCAGTTTTTATGTTTTGGGGTATTATCAATTACCAATATGTCATGAATTGTTATAACTTATGAACGAAGGAAGATGAAGTGGCACCAAACTATGTCGATCTGCTAGTTAATGCACGCCAATTTCCAAAACAGATAGAGATTAACCCCTAAGGTCCAGGAGATTAGCACTTTGATATTTAAGTTAGAGGACGTAGAGAGAGAAAGAGTAGTGAGAGAGTAGTACTATGAGCAATATCTTATTCTTGAAGTCACTTATTGTATATATATTTTCTAGATGGCTAGAGCCTACAGAGTTAAAGTACTTAAGTATAGGATCTCGAGTATATATGGTTGGCAGCTTTAGACATCTGACGTGATTGCTTGCAGAATAAAGATTACGTGATGTGACATGTGAAGTAGCGTGGATCGATTGGGTATAAAGTTCAATCGAGCCATCCTGACATTTGCCAGTGTAAATGGCTGACAGGCCAACATGTAGTAACTGGACTTAAGTCAGCTTGGGCCTATGATTGTGGGTCGGGCTCTAAAATGATAAAATGGGTATTATAAATTGCTATCATGGTTATAGAGTTTAGGATTTTTCACTTTATGGTAAAAAAATAATTTGTAACTAATAACACTCAATACTTCCAATATAAAAGGATTAAACACTTAATCCCAAAATAATTTAAACCCTTAACATTGGAGGCCCAATCACTAGTCAAAATAGTGTAACTAGGTCCAGTGAGTCCTAGGATAATTTTTTCCTAATTGAAGATAACTTTCCAATTTCGATTCTCTTGTCCCTTTAAGCATTAAATCCATACTTTTTATCTTCACAAAACCTCTAAAAACTATCCTAATATACTCTATAAAAGTAAACACATATACACAAGGGTTTAAAAGTTTCCATACTTTATTTAACCATCTATGCTTCTTCCTACCACCTTTTCCTTCATCTTGCTATCTTCTCCTTTTAAAACAGTAGATTATACATGTAAATATTTAATCTTTAAATCAATTATAATTCCCCATATGTGAAGCAAGAAATAGAAAAGAAGTAGAGAAGAAATCTTACTTTAAAACATCTAAACATCAATTCTCTCTCTCCTATCTAATTTGCAACTTGAATAGGTGATTTTTGTGTAGGAAATAAAGAGTATATTTAATGAAGGTTTTTTGAAATTCTTCCTTTGAGTTGGCCGGCCACTTCCCTTAAATCCTATGGAAAATATCTTAACTTCTTTACAACTCACATCTCTACAATACTCTAGAATTCATTAAGTCTTCTCCTTATTGGTCCATTATTTGACCAATTTAATTTGCATTCTACTCCTTCTTCTTTTAATTCTTATTTCTACCCCAAATCTTTCTCTCTTCTATTTCAATTAAGCTCTATTTTACATTTCCTCTTAATTAGGCACATGTGTGCCATAATGTAAAACAATTCCTTCTAGGTCATTTCTTATACTTTAAACACTTATCTCTTTGTATCACCTTCCTAATACATCCTAAACACACCTGATTACATCTAGGGTATATGTTGTGGCCTTACATACTAGCTATGTGGTTGGTTACTATGCAGGTGGCAATAGGAATTCTAAAGATGATGATCCAGAATCTATCATGCCAGATCATGATCCAGATCCAAAGCAGAAATTTCAAGTACCATGTGAGAAGGACATCAACATCAATCCATGGAAAAAATAGCATATTCGTACTGGTTCAAGGCTTATACAGTCAAAAGGCAATGGATATGAGGTGCCACTTCCTTCTAATTTGCCATTCCAGCCTCCAACAAAGAAGACACTTCTTTTACATGATCTGGAGAGAGAAAAGAATCAAAATCAAAGATAGCAAAAAAATAGATATGTTTTTTAGTTGTAAATAGTATGTATATCCGTAATGCTGGATGATTGATGGTTGTATATTCTGTTTTTAGAATCCAATTAAATAAGCAACCAACAATAAATGCACAAAGCATTTGCATCAACCACCTAAACTAACCCCTACTGACATCTCTTGAACTCACTAAAGTCTCCATCCCTCTCTTCATTCTTATATCATCATCTCAAAATACATATCACTTTCATCTATTTTCATATTCATGTCTTCGCTTTCGATGCTATTGTTCAATTTCATAATTTCTTTCTCCGGCTTCATTAGCTCCTTGAGCATATCATACAGTAGGAGTCTTGACCTTTCTCTCATCCCTTCTACAGTGTCATACCAAGCAAAAAAAAAAACTGCATTCCATTGCTTATCAATGAAACAAAAAAAAAATACACTCCCACAATCTCACATATTACAAATTTATAAATAAATTTCACATAAATAACCACTGATACTTACATTCCTCACATAAAATTTTGGGCATTTGTAATAACGCCTTCCAGGATTTGATATGCTCCATGAATTTAACCTAATCCCTTTATCGCCACAAAAGCACCTTGGCCAAACTACTTCATTTATGTAATCATCAATAATTTCCCTTGTTCGAAATCGCATATCTAGTGATAATGACATTGAGTTAGATGAAGACACGATGGATTCTTCAATGTGTGATAGAATGGGATTTACAAACAAGAACAAGAGTATAGTAGAAAGGAGGAGCAGCCGCTGCAATGGAGCTGAAGAAAAAAAATCAATGGAAGATGGCAAAAAGAAGAGGTTGGATAAAAATCTTTTTACCCTAATTTTAACTTGTCACGTGAGGAGCACATGTGTGGGACGCTTATCGGATGATGTGTCCTCCATCTGCCAGGTCAGTATCCATATTTTGCCACCTGTTATGTCATGTGCCATGCTACCTGCCATGTCATCGGTCAACTCACGGAGATGGGTCAAATTAACGATTCCGTTTGGGTAAGGATGACATTGCACCGATTTCCAAACTTCAGGTCCAATAGTGCACTAAACGAAATTTTAAGCCCTACATTGGTTTTTTTGAAAAACTTCGAGGACCAAATTATACCTTCAGCCTTGATTTTCGATCTTTATAAGTTTAAGTAGGCAATATGTATCATTTAATCTCATAGCGGCCCAAAAAAAATAGAGAAAGAAAGTAAATAATAAAATACTCCATTGATTATGCAAAATGACATTTGAAATGTGAAAAAAGAATTCTAAAAAGAAGAGTATATATTAATAAGAAAAGGAAACTATACTTTGAAATAAATAAAAAAAATAAAAATTTGAATGAATGGGATATTGTTTAGTGCTCACTGTATATAAAATCTAAAATCACACAAATATTTTTTTATGGTGAAAATACATAGTTTATTGATCTACAACGAGTTCAAGTCAACTTGACTCATAAGCATTGTCCCTTGTCCCAATAGCATGAGTTAGTTTTCTAACTTGGAATCCAAGCAATAGTATCACTATTAAGGAAGTGACAAACATGAGATTCTCCTGGTTTAACATTCAACATTTGAAAAGCAAAGTGTCTTGGATTCCAAGATGATGTATTTGAATGACAAACAACAATTGCTTTAGCTTTAGAGCCATTAGCACCCACCATTGGTACCATATAAACCTTCGTCTCACTAATGGTGTGACAGTAATATACACCATATGGATACTTCTCTGTAGCAAACTATATGATCTTCACCCATCATTTTTATTCCTTCAAAAATAGTATATTCTTGTTTCTTGTTCTCTTCTTGGGCATCGTTACTGAGTGTTTTAACTTTCTTTCCGAATTTTGCAACGACAAAATCGATCAACGATTCTAAAGACGTGGCACAATACTTATGTTCTCCCTTAATGCCTAGTGCTTCACATTCTTGGATTGTTTGTTTCATGATTTGAGCTTCCTTTGATGTAGGTTTTATTGAAAAATAATTCAAAATTTCTGCAAGTTTGTTGCTCGAAAAGGGTATCGATTTGCTAATTTCTCGAGGCAAGAACTTGAATCTTTTATTGGTAGATTTAGTGAAAATAAGGATCATTTTTGTATGAGGGTGAAGATCATTGTATAAGAAATATATAGTGGTCATATTGAAAATATCATTTTTGTCAAATGTTTTTGTTTCTGACCAGTACCCAGTTCCATAGGTGTCTCTGGCTCCACAACGACCACAATCATCAAGCTCTAAAAATGCATTGCTTCTTCCAGCATCTGCTTGATTTCATCCCAAGAAGAAGAGAAATTGCCTTTACATTAACATCACTTCTCAAGATTATATAATTACATAAATATCTTTGTGCAATTTTTATATTAGTTTATTAAGCTACCTCATCATTTAATAAAACGGAATCTGTTATGGTGCTTGCATGATTCTATACATACATGCATGCATCATTCTGTGTGATGAAAGAGAAAAATGTAAAATTATTTTATACCAACTTTTTCCATGAAAACATAAATTAAAAAAAAAAAAGGAAGGAAAAGAAAAGAAGTTAACTAACCAGGCTGGAGAAGTTCTTGTAGAGCTTTTGGTATCGGAGCGTTTGGTAACACGGATTTCCAATACATTTCAGGGGATAAAGAAGCATTACGTCCCTTTAAAATCAGCTGCAAAATATATAGAATGAGGAAATTGAAATATTAGCTTATCTACTGAAAAATTAATAAATCCCAAAATGCATTAAATAATAATAATAATAAATACGAAAATCGAAGACATTTTATGTTTAAAATTAAATGCTCACACAGGAAAGAACAAAGATTGGAATAAGGAGATAGTCATAATCCATAAGAATCCCAATAGAAACAAAACCTACTGAAGTCTTGGGATTAATCAAATCTACCAATTTCAGGTTTGGGATGCAGTTGATTACATATATATACTAGTAATTTGTCAAAGAGTTGCTCTTTTGGGAAAAAAAAAATGAATAAAATAGAAAGATTTGTGTGATAAAAAGTCAAAATATCTTTTACTTGATAATTTTTAATAGTTTTTTCAAGATAAAAATCTCAATAGTTTAGGTGACTTTCTGGATTTTATGAAAGTAATTATCAATAGATACAAGAAATTTATTTGAATTTGGCTACCTATAATCCCTATAAAATTAGCAATTGACGTGGATGGATTTTGACATGTAAAAGGACTAAATGAGTGTAAAATATTTTCTTTAACCTAATTTTTCATTTTGAAATATTTTTTTTTGCTTTTTTTTCTTATTCATTCAAAAAAAAAAGAAAGAAAAAACTTTAGAGTTTAGATTAAATTTAGTAATTTTTTATTCAATTTGAACCCATTTGAAATAGTAATCTGAACCCAAAGAAAATCCGAATAAATTGGAAATCATCTGCAGTTCAAACGGTTGAAAATATAGCTACTCTTTTAATTAACCAAAGTTTAAATTTCACAATTATTTGCCCATAGATTTATATTATCAAAAAAAAAATGATCCAAAAATTTTAGAATCGAATCCAACCCGATTCTAAAAAATACTCAAGTGTATATTGTATTTCACGATTTTTATTTTTGCTAAAAAGAAACTAAAAAGAAAGGGATGGGATTAATAATTTTTATATAAATAAATATATAAAAGGGTACAAAACAACATAATTTTACTAATAATTAGATTGGCTCAGTTTAAATCATTTTTGGATACTGAAAACTCAACCTATATAACTAAATTTCTATTTCTAAACTGAATCGGTTAAATAGAATCAAACCGTAAATAATTCGGCATATTTTGTTTTACGGTTTGATTTGATTTTCGATTTTGATTTGAATTTTTTTAGTCTTAATTGTGATCTAAGATTCGATCCGAATTTATCTAAAAAATAATTGACCTAATCCGAAAAATGAACATTCGAAAAATCCAAAACCAAAAAAAATTTATCCGAACTCAAAATTCATCTGACCCACTTGATTACAACGTCTAGTTTAGACCCATTATAATTTACTCATGTTTAATTTTTTTTGTTTACTCGCATTCAATTTTTAATAAACGTTATCAATTTTTAGAACAAATAATTATGGTGAATTTAATGTTATCATTTAAAATAAAACGGTTTGTATTAATAAAATAATATAATTATTATTTTGAATCAATAAAGTTATAATAGTGTATTCCGAATCACTAAATTTACATTAGAAATTCAAATTGAGTTGTGATTTTGGTATAAAAATTTCATAATTGAGAGATAAAAAAAAAATTGGGTAGAATGTTCATCTACCAACATCACAACTCAATTGGTAATTAGCAATTCAATTTCGTTGACCAAGCAATTGTGCGTTTATCGATAAAAAATAATAATCATGTTATTTTATTAATATAAGTTAATTTATTGTGACCATAATATTAAATTATCCATACTTATATGTCCACAGATGAAATTAATTTCAATTTTTACAAAAATTTAAGAAATAAATAACAATCTTGATTTCTTTAAACCATACTTATAAATAACTAAATTATTCCTCATATATCTTCTTTTAACGTTAAAATGTGATAAAAAAAAGATATTTAAATGTAATTAAATTATTCAGAATAAAAATAAACTAAAAATATATATATATATATTTAATTTTTAAAAAACATTTAAAATTAAGAAAAACAAAATTTTAATAATAACCAATTTTGAGTCAATGCAATATCTTAACTGCCACCTTGGTGGAAGAATTTATTGTTATTTATGAAATGATTGAAAGTTCGGTACCCCAATTAAAATATTTTTTCTTTTTCAAAGTCAATACGAATCTGAATGGTAAGGATAATATAAACATTTAAACAAGCCAATTATATGAATAAACATACTAAGATATTTATTTAAATTATGGTATTTAAAGAATATTTTTATCCAAAACAAAATTTAAAAATATTTTTGCACCTGATAAAAAAGTTAAGGGCATCATTTAGCAATTTTCTTTCCACGTATAAAAAAGAAAAGTAGATGTCAATTTTTTTTAAAGGTCAAATAAACTCTTTAAATTTGTTTCAATAATAGGTAGGTTTTTTACATTTTAATTAAATCAATTTTAATATTTTAGAATTAAACTTGTGGCAAATAAATTCTAAGGAGCATTCAACTTAATTAATGAAATACTAAACAGTTGAGGCTATGAATAAGTAATACAATATCTCAATTAGAGTTTAGGTGCTATATAATCAATTTTAATAGCCTATTTTAAGGCTAAAGTTAACTTATCAAAATTATGTTAAGGGTCAAATTGGCTTATCAAAACATGTAAACATATGCATCTCGGATTTCATTAAATTTTACTCTTTATAAAAATCAATTTGTTTCAAAAAAAAAAATCATCAACTTCTAATTGCCTTTATCAAAACATGAAAATACCGTTGAACTTATTATTATTATTATTATTTGATGACAAGTTGAGATTTGTGAGTCTGAAAGCTCAAGCCACCTGCAAAAAGATGAAGAACTAATGGGGTTTCCGATTAGGGAGCCTCCGATGATTAAGTTAACAAAATTCTGGTAAAACAGAGGTTTCAAGTGCTGACAAAGAGAAAAGGATGGTCTCAACTTACCTGATTTTCCTCTTTTATACCTTGTTAGTTCTTTCTATGGGAGTAGTAGGGTGAAATCCCACTACTTTCAATTATTCTCTCCACTTCTCCTATTTTGGGGGAGATGTGGGAAAGAAAAAATTGCTTCTGCCTAATATTACAGGATTCCCTTGGATGCTGACTTATAAAATGAGGTCGGGCTCATTTGGGGTTCGATTTTTTCGAGCTCTTGGTCAAGAGAGATCCAACCGATCTATATCATTCTACCTAGCTTGTGTGTGGAGTGGGTCGGGCTACTAGCTAGGCCATGTTATCATAAGTCTCCCACCCCCCCACCCCCCCGCCAGGGTAGGGACATTTATGTTCGCCTCTTGTCGCCTGTCTTGTGAGGCTAACTGGGATGACGCCTCGGTTCTGGTCGAGGCATTTAAGGCAAGCAATAATGACATCCTCTTTTGCCATGTAACAACTGCCATTTATTACAGGGAGTTCTTTGTTTCCTGCGCTCTGTCATAATGATAAAACCATTATTGTTGATCATGCACCAAGTGTACGGTAAGTAAGGGGTAAACCTTTTTTCCCCCTCGGTTGTCACTTTCTGCGGTTGGTTCATCTTTATGTTTACTTCTTCCCTTTTTGTTCTAGGGTAATTTTTTGGGGAGATTTCAACGCATTGAAATTCGTCGCTTTTTCTATCGTAATTTGCTGCTGTCTTGATTTTTCTCGACTTTCTTTGCCTTAATCAGGTTGGTCCCCATTCTTCTTCTTCTTCTCTATTTTTTTTATGATGAGTGCTTTTGAGGATTCTAGTGAGAAAGAGGGGAGGTAAGTGAGGGAATCTCGATCACTAGTGCTCCTAGTTCCAGTGGTGGCTTGGCTTCTGTCGATGGAGCTTCGCCTTTTCAATTTGAGCAATTTGTAGCTGTTTCACAGCCAAATAAGACATCCCATCATTTGCCAGGGGTAAGTAGTGTCTATTTTACGGTGAGAGAAGACGAGTTCCCTATTTCACTCGGTAAAGTGATGACTTTTGACTAGTACATTATTAGCATACCTAGCTCCTCCCAATATGTGAACACTAGGTTTACTAATAAGCAAAAGCTAGCGGTCTATGAGGCGTAATTAGAAGCTAGAGTTTGCCTTCCTTTAACTCTATTCGAGGTAAAGGTGCCCAATTATTATGACATGATTATTGGGCAACTCAATCCCAATACCTAGCACATCCTTTTTGCCTTGTAGATCTAGATGGTGGAGCACGGCATAAACCTGACCCTTAAACTCTTTCGGGCTACACATGTGGTCGGTCTTTGAGCTGGGGCAGAAAACCACAATTACATATAAGATCGAACGGGCTACGGGGCCTTCTACAACAATCCAAACTCTTTTAAAAAGTGGAAGGATCATTATTTTCTTATGGAGAATTTGCGTAAAGACTTTCCTATCCGTACTACCTGGAGTCGGTTCGTCAATTGCAATGACAACATTTTGTGGTTATCCAAAAAAGAAGAGCTAATTTTAACTCGGTGGAGGGAGATTGCTCGAGACAAGTGAAATCTTAAAAATTTGCTTGATCCCTACGATTCTGAGTTCGTTCTTTGAAAGAGAAAATGTAGCCTTTTATTTATTTCCTAAGCATCATTGATACTATCTTTAATTTTCTTAGTCTTTGCAACTATGAAGAGAGGGGGTAAGCTGACTACGGACGACGTCATAAGGGCTAAGAGGCAGAAGGCCGCCAATGGTACTTCTAGTGTGCCTCCCACTATACCCGAGCTTGTGTCCAGTACTGCTGCTGAGGTTGTTCGGACTCCTACTATTATAGAGATAATAGATGAAAAACTATCAGAAGGGACCGCAAATGGTTCGGCTCAAGAATCAGGAATTAGCTCACCACTTTTTAGGGGGCTAGGAGTTGTGGCCGAAGCGGAGGGGTCCAGCGAAAATGATGTTTGGACTCTAATTTCCAAAGTCCTTAATTTTTGGGAATAGCAGGGGAGCTTTTACTCTAAAAAGAGTGACAAGTTTACTACTTTTGCACATATGGTGTCTTGTGTGCTGAATGAGGTGGCTCCCCTCTTCAACTTGAACACTGAGCAGTTATCTTCACTCATGAAAAGGCACCAAGTGGAGGTACATTGTTATGCATTGAGAGTTCACCCACTATAGGCTTATTCTCTAACTTTTCCCCCGTTTCATTGACATTTTTTGTAGGGATTAATGAATATTGGCATTGTCATCGCCAAAATGAATGTTTTGATCTCCAAGTGGAGGCAAGCAGATTCTGCTTTCGATGATCTCTATTTTAAGCTGAATAATTTGTCCTTAAAGCTACGGCAGCTGAAAAGAAAGTTGAGGAAATGGTGAAGAAGTTTGCCGAGTTGGAGGCATCCTCCACTTGAGAGAAAAAGAACGCCCAAGTCCTTGTCGCTAAGCTGGAGAAGGCGGGAATTTAGAGAGGAAGTACTCAAAGCTAGAACAAAAGTGCTTAGAGCAAGAGGAGAAAAAAGTGTAGCTAGTTGCCAATAAATGCTTGGCTTTTGGCACTAAGCTTTCTACTGCTGTAAAAGAAAAATACCCCAAGCTAGACTTATCCTGGATGGATGATGTGTATCTGAATGAAGACTAGCTCGTTTGTATAAGCTATTTATGAATGAGAACTTACTATTTTCTCCTTTGTGTTTGTGCTCTTTTAAACTTTTTCGAGCTTTTTTATTTTTTATCGTGATTGAATGTTTGTCGAATGCTTGGACTGATGTCCTTTTAGGCAAGGATATTTGGCGAGCTTTGTTAGCGTTAATGCCGATCAGTTGGCCTTGTAGTTATAGGCTTGTGTTCAGTTAGCGAAATTGTCTTAGTGATAAAAAGGAGAGGTGACTTAGTTGGCGATATTGCAGAAAATAGTTCAAGTCGTAATAAGTTGTTATGGTGATTATGTCGAAAATCATTAAAGCCAAAATGCAAGTTTTAAAAACTAGCTTAATTGAGCTCGATAAAATGAATAACTTTCATTGAGTGTTATCCATTATAAACAAGTGCTCAGCAGGCGATATGCGCCGATGAGCTCAAGAATACAATAAACTATTATGGCGTCAATGCCAAAAAATAATAGAATTAAACTGAATTGGTAATAATGCCGAGCTAATTTAACCAAACAAAAATAGAAGAAACAAGTAGATGATTTCGAGCTACCCGTACTATAACTTGAGGCTCGAAACATTCCATGATTGTGGCATAACTTTGCTAGAGAGCTTTTCGAGTTTCTACGTGTGACACCCTTATCCCTCCTAACACTATACTGGTGTACCGAAGATCGGAAAAATTTTTTTTTCCAACCTAATCTTTAAATTTCAATTCCTTATTAGCATACTTTAGCTAACTTAAAAACAAATCGTCGATGGCCTATAACTGTTCTAATTCACTATGCATTTAATGAAATTTTTGCAATATAACGGCTATACATAGAACTAGCCCCCTGAAATGCAAACAAACCACACAGCCTCTAAGAGGCACAACAATCAACAATATAATCCATAGCCATTCATTTCATTTCATTCACAACTCAAATATAGCTTACTAAAATAACTTCAGTTTACATTATACATCCAAAGCAAAATTTATACATCTTAATATATACATGCCAAAATTTATACAACTAAAGCATCCTAAAAGAAGTCCTTTAAAGTGTACTCTGCTCCAGCTCCTGCTGACCTGTGTGCAGTAAAAACTACACACTAAGTACTCGACATGCTCAGTGGTGACTAATAATCGATACATTTCCTAACATTATCATTATTATTCTCTTATATATTAACATATATAATAACATATTTATAAAATCATTTAATATTATCTCAAAATATTAATTTAACCTTTTCTATAGAATTATTCATTTCAAACATATAATTATAATTTTGCCATTATAAGCTTATTTTTATTCTTTAAACTAACAATTGAAACATTTTACATTTCTATACACTTAAATTGTCATTTATAAGTAAAATTATATTTTAGTCCCTATTGACAATAAAATTTATTTTCTCAACAATTTAGCTATTATCGGACTATTTTATATTTATTTAAGAAATTTTTACTTAATTTACTTGCTTTTTACGCTTTTGAAAAAAATTACCATTTTATCCCTAAACTTTCTTTTTCTTTCATTTTGATCCTTTTTCACTTTCTTTTCTTTCTTTTCATCGTCTTTTCACTTATTTATTAATTTATTTCCATTATGCCCCAAAGAATTATTTTAGAACATTGCACTTTTTACTTTCACTTTAACACTTAAACTATGGAAATCAATGATCCTACCCATAGCTAAGTAAGTTGCCATGACTTGCACCGCGGTAAAGAATGTTCCTATGACTATCCAACTATATCCAAAACTAGTTTTTATTGCCAGATAAATTCTAAGGGCACAGTAATAATTACTTTATAAATCCTTTTAATTCACAAAAAATTCATTAGTTGGCTTTTTAATTCTTTTCATTGACTTTGATTTAAATCTCATAATAATTTATCTTTTTCAACATTTTTATGCAATTATTAACTAATAATTCAATTATTTTCAATATACATATTAACATTAAATTTTAAATAAAATCCTAATAATTTCAATAAATGCCAATAAAATTTATTTTTGCATTATTTACTATTTATTGTCATTTTTATTGAAATAATCACTTAATTCATTATAATTCACTACTTTCATTATATACATACACTATACATAATCTTAAAAATTTCCAAATAAATTTCAAATATTTTCTAAAAATTCATAGACATTAATTATCAAGACTACTATTATTTTAAGCTAACATATATTATTTATATGCATTTTTCTCACCATTTTCTCTTACAATTAAATTTGGCCACCATTACTTTTCATGCTAAAAAATTTTCTCTCTCATTTTCACTTTCCATTCATCCTTTCTCTAGCTTAATTACAATTATCCTAACATAATTGCATCAATTAACCACTTTAAACATTTTTACCCTAATTACATAATTGAGAAAAATTCATAAACTTAGAAAATATAAAGATTAATTAGTCACTTACAATTTTCTCTTGAATTAGGAAGCTCAAGCCTCCTTTTTCTTGCCTTTATCCTTGGAAACACTAACTCTTCCTTCACCACCTACATAGGCCGGCCAATTCAAGCTTAGTTTCTCTTATATTTTTCTCCTCAAATGCAAAATTCAAACTCATAATCAACATCTACACCTCAAAATGTATAGAAAAATACTAAAGAAAAAATTTAAATCCATAAATTTCTTAAAGTCTCACTTACCTGCTTCTCTTTAATCACTTGATTTCTAGCCTTTCCTTGCTCAAACCACTTGCTTGACGCTACTAGGGTGAACTAGAGAGGTGAAACTTTAATTGTTATGTTGGAAACTATGAGTGATTTGAAGTGAAAGAAGAAGAAATCAAAGAGAGAAAAAGGAGAGGGTGTTTCGGCCAACTAAGAAGGAAGAGAGGAGACCAGCTAAATCTGAAATTTTCACTAGATTTCTTCTCTTTATATACCCCTCAAGTGAGCCTAAATGTGGGCTTAGTTTATGGGCTTAGCCCAATTATAAATTTAAGCCCATTTTAGGTTATTTAAGGCCCAAACTAAAATCTCTATCTTCCTCACTTCAAAAATGATTCCATAAATTTTATCACATCAAAAATAGCTAGTACGCAAATTTTTGATTCAAACGGAGTCCGTTATCGGTCCGATTCGATAACTATCGGTGTCATCGAAAAATTCCATTCTCATCACTAAAATATTCTACACAAAAATTCATGTAGGCATGCAAAATCTAGCAATATTCGGAGTTCGCTTACTATTTTTAATTATTTACACAAAATCAAGTCACATTTTCTATCAGGGAAATTGACTCGCTATCTTTTTCGTATTTTTGACTTTTGAATGCCTATTTGACCTCAATTTTACTTCAAATTTCAACCCCGAACTCACCATGACCAATGTTTTTCGATGGTCCAATAAAATATTTTTGACTTTTGGGTGTCCTTTCGAGCCCGAAAAGCATTATTCACCATTGGAAAGTACTATTCACGACTGACCCGGTATTGAGGCTATTACACTACGCCCTGCTTTTCATAACCTCATAAATCATGTATGGCCCTTCCCAGTTTGGGGTTAGTTTGCCTACTCTTGCCATTGTCTGGGCAGCTATCACTTTCTTTAAGACCAACTACCCCACACAAAAAGACTTCGATTTTGCCCTCTGATCATGGTATGATGCCATGTGTTGTTTATATACTGCTGATTGTACCTAGGCAAGCTCCCTTTGCTCCTCGAGCCGATCTAAGTGGTAGAGTAGGTTAACCTCATTTTCACCATCATACTGGGAAGTTCGCATGCTTGAAATTCCTATCTCGTAGGGAATGACTATCTCTGCTCCATAAGTTAGAGAGAATGGTGTTACTCTTATGGCTACTCGAGGTGAAGTCTGGTATACCCATAGCACATTGTTAAGCTCATCAACCCAGAGTCCCTTGTTTTATCTAGACACTTTTTTAGTCCTAACAAAATGGTTCTGTTGGTTACCTCGGTCATCCCATTAAACTAAAGATGATAGACTGAGGTAAAACACAAATGAATATTCAGCTCTGAGCAGAATGTTTTAAAAGCTTGACGGTCAAACTGCTTGCCATTGTTCAAGATGATGGAGTGTGGTATTTCAAATCTAGCGATCACATTCTTCTGTAAGAACTTAATGATGTTTGTCGGAGTGATAGTGGTGAGGGATTTGGCTTCATCCACTTAGTAAAGTGGTCAATAACTACCATAAGGAATTTTCTTTGACCAGTTGCTTGAGGAAAAGGTCCCAGTATGTTAATCCCCTATTGATAGAAGGGCCACGGGCTGTGGATCAATTTCTGCTGAGCCGAGTTGATGTGTGATATGTTGGCAAATCTTTGGCACTTATCGCACTTTCAAACTAGCACCTTGGCATCTGTATCTATCATAAGCCAGTAATATCTTTGTAGAAGTGCTTTTCAAGCAATGACCTATGCTCCTTCGTGAGCTCTGCAAATCATTTCATGAATTTTCCTCAGGATATAGTCCCATTCCTCGGTACTTACAAAAAAGTCCAAGAATTTGAGAAAGATTGCCTGTATAGCTTCTCATTCAACACGATATATAAGCTTGATCTCCGCACTATCTTTCGAGCTTGCGTTTGATCCTCTAGCAAAGTCCTTAAGGTCAAGTATGGGTAAATGGGGAGGCATTATCCATCCATTGGCTTTTGTACTTGAATCTGGTATGTCTTATATGTTGGCTGTGAAATTGTTATGCAGGCTATGTCTATAGTCTGCACTGTGCTGTTGAGGGAAGCTCGTTTTTCCAGAGCATCTACTTCTTGGTTTTTTGTTTGAGATATCTACATGATTGATCAAGTACTTTCGACTCCTTCTATTCTGGCCAGGAGGACAGACATCAACTCTTTATAACGGATCATAAAGCCTTCATTTTAAACCTTCCCTTCAGCTGGCTGACAGTTAGCTAAAATCAAAAAATATCTCAAGTGTGTCAGGTTTTACCTTGATTGCTAGTTGTAGTCCAAAGCATAGAGCTTCATACTCTGCAATATTGTTGGAAGCTGAGAAGGTTATATGTGCCATCGCTCTGATACAGATCTTCCCTAAACTTACCAGTATGACTCTATGAAACACCCTACATCTAAAGCCTTTAACATATATTATACTATATATTTAAGTCCTGTTATATTAGATTATTAATCCAATTAAATCTATATGCATTCATATCACCTGATCCATTTAATCAAACAAGCTGTATATTAATTAGGTGCTTCATATAACTTTCATGTATTTTGATTACATGTGCATAATGACTCATTAAGAACCCATTTATCATAGTCATGCTAGATTCAACTATATGAGTCTATTCATTATCATGCTTAGCATTCAGCATTCTAGCACACACACACACACACATATAGCATTCAGCATTCCAGCGCGCACACACACACAGAGACACACACACACACACACATATATATATATATATATAATCATTCTAGCTCCTAAATGCATGCATATAATAGCATTCTCACTATGAGCTTATTACAATATTATCTTCCATATGACATACATATATTATATAACCTTTTATACATATTAAACATGTTAAGAAAATTGTACAAAATTAATCAAAATTCCTACATCAACTTCTATAGACTAGTATTAGCCTGTCCTGATGCAAGGAACGTTTTTGTGTAAAAGCCTTGACTACATAACCTACACGGATAAAAATAACTTGTGCTAAGCTATAATATGAAAAACCACTCACAGTGATTGTGAGAATCATTAAATCATACATAAATTGAAATCATTTAAAGTAACATATAAAAGATAATTATATGATAAAAATATAATGATTTTAATCAACAATGTAATCTTACATTCAATTTAGCATTCATAAATTTCAACATTTCATATAATGATCTGCACATATATTTATATGCATAATTATAATACATGCATTAGAAAACACAGTTGAACATGATATTCCATATATCATATGCCTTGTTATACTGAAATTGACTATGATGTATTTATACTGTAACTTAGCTTGCTTAAGTTCTAAATATAGATAACGGGAATGGTGGATACCCGAGGGTATCAAAATGATGGATATCCGAGGATACCAAAATTATAGACCCAAACTGGATCGACTGTACGGTCGATCGATCAAATGGACCCAAATGGGGTCAACTAAGAACCCAAAAGGGCTATTCGTGATCCAATAGGATCAACAGTACTTTAGACCTAAATAGATCAATGGTAGCAGCTGTAATATTCCTATAGGCACCTATCTATCCACAATTGAACTCTAATTGCAGGCAATACTCTATTTAATTCTCTTTTAATATATCATGCTTGCACTTAACTAATCATTTTGCACATATATATCCATAGGATAAATATATTATTGCCATGGCATAATTATGTATGCAAAATTCATATAATGCTTCACATACTTTTTAATCATGTTATTATCATATATCACATATTAACATGATTATACTATGACAATCACGTAATGTATCATACATGTTCAAGTGCTCATCATAAAACATGCCTCAATATAAGAACTTTACATTATAACACATCATATGTATGTGATCATGTAAAAAGATTCATAATCACTAGTATATATATATATATATATATATATATATATATATATATATATATATATATATATATATATATATATATATATATATATATATATGAATTCATATAGGCATATAACAATACAAGTATTGACAATTGAGCATAAATCATCATAATATGTACTTTAACATGTTATCATTAAGGCACTACATGTGAACATGGTCATACTAATGTATTTCTTATTTCATAGTATAATTGCATGTTGAAATACACATTTACTCTTCATAGGAGTACATACATGTAAATAATTTTGCATATAACAAACAAGTATATAAGTCCAATCACATATGCATATTTGATATAATTATCAATAATCTTTACTTATGTACATATATGAATATGTATATATATGGACTTTTATCAATAATCATATCAAATACTATATCCAATTCAATGTATTTTCATATAAACACATATTTAACATAACTATATTTAAACCATAATAGAAGATAAATTAAAATGCTACCTACACAACTTTGCATAGGGACAACATTATGGATCCAACTTAGGTGCCATTTTTTATTTGGAAAATGTCATTTTTAGGCCAAGTGACCTTATACAATTTTATTTCCCTGTATGTCTGGTTTTTAAAAAATTAAAATTCATCTCAATACCATGTCTATAATTCAAGATATTCAAGAAACACCATAGGCTATTCATAAAATTAAAAATAGTTATTGTTACCACTTATAAAATTCATAGAATAAAATGGGGAATGAATCAGACTAACTTTCCTTCAACAAAGTTTTGCTCCTAGGTATCTAGTTTATCCCAAATTCTACAGCATAGCATTTTGACTCCTCTACCAAGATTTATGCTCGAAATATCACAATCTGTTCCTTAACAGTGCAACCAGTTCTTACGAATTTCAAGCTAATATTAGACATTCATACAAATAGAATTAGACAATGCTTCCTTCATATAAAATGTTCATTTATAAGTCTATTTTGCATATAATTTAACCTCATAGCATTATGACCATTATACACAAAAATACATCATTTTTACTACAACCTATTTCAGAACCGAAATTAATAGCTCAACCAAAATTCAATACATTTTATGGATGACTTAAAGGTAGAATTAGGGCTAGGGCTCTTATAAAAATTTGTAAGTATATATCTTGTGTAACCTTAGAAATTAAAATGGTCTCAATTTGAGTTTTCTAATTCAACTTATGCTGGAATTGTAGTCACTAGGTCACTATGTTTCATAACCTCCCTTCAAACAACACTTCTTAATCTTGTTCTCTTTTTAATCGTTCAAAATTAAAATCATTTACATCATATTTCTACTAAAGTCATCCACAAGCAAGTAGGAGAATCCTAATCCCATACCTTGGCCGAAAATTTCCCTAGCCTCAATCTTGTGTCTTCCCTTTTCCTTTGCTCTTTTCAAATTCTTCTTCTCTTTTAACAACAATTCATATTCTTAACACAAACTTCCAGCATTTTGTTCAAACAACCACTCAACAAAACAAGAAGAAGAAGAAGATGATGATGATGATGATGATGAATTAGCAAATTAATATGCTTACCTTAATGTTTAACACTAGTTATCCTTGATTAATTCCACATGCAAGGATTTCATCAAGAACTCTTAGAGATGTTTAACCATGGATATAAGAGATGAGATGAGAGAAAAATGTCTGTAACTCTCTCAAGTGAAGCTGTCATTCTCCACACATTCTCTCTCTTAACATGAAAATGACTATTTATATTAGCAAGGAAAAATTCCCTTACAAATCCTTCCACTTTTTGCATGTTTCACTAAAACCTCTCACCTTTTTGCATGTAGTAAATTGACCTTTTCATTTATTTCTTCTCTTAAATCAACCTCTTAATTGATTTTTTTATTCATAATTGACCCTTAAAATGCCATATTTACAAATTTATCTCAAAATTAATACTTTATGCTTCAATTACACCCTTAAATATTATTAAACTAAAATATTAAATTTTATTTTCATGCAATTACTATAATATAAAGAATTTATCCCTTGTCCCATACCTTATGTGTAACTCACATTTTAAATTTAATCTCAATTAATTATAATCCTATTAAAATCATGCATTTCTAACTAGGGTCATGTTAGGGGCCTCACACTCCAGCTTCAGCCCCTTCCGAGCACACGACCTCATCAACATGCAACTTCTATGAGTTTTTTGTTGGTTCGGGAGCTAGTGTATGCAATTCTATTATAAAGTCTACTAGGATCTGTGCCTTCATTGCTAGGCATGGTTTATACCTCACGTCAAACTCTTCGAGATGGGCTGCCCACTCTGTTAACCTCTCCGAGGCCTCTGGTCTTTGCAACATTTTCCACAGGTTTGAGTTGGTATGTACCGTAATAGTATAAGCTTGGAGGTATGGGTATAGCTTCACAGTGGCGGTGATTAGTGCAAAGGCTAACTACTCCAAAATGGGATACTTCAGCTCGGCACCTTGGAGAACTTTTCTTGTGTAGTAGACTGGAAACTACTGGCTACCTTTTTTTTGAACCAAAATTGAGCCCACTGCTCTTTCAAAGACATTTAGGTAGATGTATAGGATTTCACTGACTTATGGTCTATTGAGTAGTTGTAAGGTTGTAATAAACTACTTCAAAGCTTCAAAGGCCTGCTGACACTCTTTTGTCCACTTAAAGCTTTTCAAGTTCTTAATTGCTTGGTAAAATGACAAACACCACCTGGCCGAATAGGAGATGATCTTCCTAAAGCCGTGATTCTGTTGTTGAGCTTCTGTACATCTAAGACTATCTTAGGGGGCTTCATGTATAAGATTGCCTTGATCTTCTCCAAATTAGCCTCTATTTCCCATTTTGATATCATGAAACCAAAGAACTTTCTGGACTGTACGCCAAAGGTGCACTTTTCTAGGTTTAGCTTGAGGCCCATCTTCCTGAGAGTGAGAAAGGTCTATTTGAGCTCGGTAAGTAGATCTATTGATGTTTGGCTTTTGACAATCATATCGTCCACATAAATCTCCATGTTCCTTCCTAACTAGTTAGCGAAGAGCTAATTCATCAACCTCTAGTAGGTGGCACCTTTATTTTTTAGCTCGAAGGGTATAACACAATAGCAATAAGTATCTCAGTGAGTGATCAAAGCAGTCTTTTCTTTATCCACTAGATTCATTGGGATTTGATGATAGCCCACCGATGCATCTAGGAAAGCATATTCTTCGAACCCAGCTGTGGAGTTCACCAGGAAATCTCTATTTAGTAAGGGATAGCTGTCTTTCGAGCATGCCTTATTTAAATCCATGAAGTTTACACACATTTTCCATTTCCTACTAGTTTTTTTGACAAATACTACATTAGCTAGCCAATCTGGATAGAAAATCTCCCTAATAAAATCGTTCTCTAACAAAGTTTTTGTCTCCTTCTCCATAGCCAATTGTCGTTCTAATGTATGGTTCCTTTTTTTTCCTTCTTTATTGGCTTGTATTCTGGTCGAATATTTAGGGCATGAGTTATTAATTCTTTTAATATGCCTTTAAAGTCTGAGTGTTGCCAAGCGAGCACATCCATGAATTCTTTAAGCGCTGAGATAAGGGCTTCTCTGTTCGAGCGCTGATATCTGTACACTCTTCCTCGGTACTAGCTCGACCACTTGTAATACCTCTTCTAGCTCAGCTTTTTTACCTCTGTCTGGGATATCCATTATGTCGAGGGGTAAGGCCTAATTAGCCTCCTTCAACATAGTCATCTATGTTTCCCAAACTACTCTCTAGTTTCCTCTCTGCACCGCAACCCCTTCCTCTATCAAAATCTTGAGTATCAAGTTCTACATAAGCATCGACTGCAGCCAACAAAGGCCGGTCGAAAGTTACATTATATGATAGGGGGATGCTGACTACCATAAAATCTACTCTGCATGTTTTGAACCACTGCATCATATCCCAGTTAGACAGGCAGGTTTGCTAATCCTTCCACTTTGACTGGTTTTCCGAAGAGGCCGATGAGGGGGATGCTGACTTCTTTTAAATGATTCTTAGATACTCCCAGTTCCTTGTACGTCTGTAGCATAATCAGGTTAACTGCACTTCCTTTATCTATCAATATGCGTTGGACCAAGAAATCTTGGATCACTGCTTCAACTACTAGTGCATCTATATGTGGATATCTAGCATGGGACCCATCAGTCATTAAAAACTGAATCATATGGGGGGAGGCATGTGTATCTAGCTTGACGGCGAACATTTCCCTAGCCTTTCTCTTCTTAGAGTCATCATACTGCCTTCCTCCTGCTATCACATTAATGACTCCGGCAAGTGTCTTTTTGCTTGAGCTAGCTTGGCTCCTTTTCAGTGGAGGTGTGGGTGACCTATACCTCCTCACTCTATTCTCCTGCTTCACAAACTACGACAAAGTAACCCTTTTAAGTTGCCTGCATTCCTCTGTTATGTGGTCTTTATCCCTATGGAAGGGCACAGTAGAGGCTTTGATCTCTGTTGGGATCTTTCTTTATCGGTCGTGGACAATTAACCTACCCATTCTGCTTCATCCAAGTGAGGATTTCCTCTCTGGTTGTGTTGAGGGCCGTGAATCTCTTTTCCTTCTTATCTTCGGAGTGAGAAGTGGTGACTGTGTAAGTTTGGTTAGATGAACTACTTCCCTTATATAGTCTGGACTTAGTTCAGCCAAGCCATATCCATCTGAATTGTACTTGTAAGCTCAGGACATGAGCTCGGTAAAGTCATTAGGCCGCTTCTTACTCAAAAAGTCACTAAAGTCCTAGCATCTCATGTTTCTGATCAGTGCATTAAATTTCACCTCCAGATTAAGGTTTTATATATGCATCGCTACTACATTGAACCTTTCCACATAAGCTTGTAGGGGTTTTCCCTTCTCCTGTCAAACCTGATTTAGATTGGTTGACACCTTGTTCGATTTGATTGCTACACAAAACTTCACAATGAACATATCGCTAAGTCAGTCAAAATTTGTGGAAAGATCTTACACAGTGCGATATCATCTACTGTTAACACCAGCATGGTATGTTGAAATTGGTCGATGTGGGCTTGGGGGTTAGTATTACCATTGTATTTTGGTAGGTTTGGTAGGAAAATTTTGGGGAAAGAAGTAGCTAGGATTTCTCTTGAAAGTGGGAATGAAAAACTACCTTAATATTATAGAGTATTCTAATTTTGGTATCGTACCATACGATCTTCAAAGAGCCTTTCAACTGTTCGATTGTTAGGGTGATGGTAAACCCAGGTGCTGGGGGAACTACCGGGGAAAAAGGTCTCTAGTTAGTGGTTGTGAGGCGCAAGCAAATTGGTAAGGCTGTGTATGGCTGGAAAGACGGATGTACCTAGGCGATTATAGCTAACAGGATGGCTAGCAGGTTCTGTGCTACTTGCAGGGTAAGGCTAGAGGTGTTTGGAATGAGCTGCAGCAGGGGATGTTGAGGGTCAGAGCATTTGTTCTAGTGGGATAAATTATTGTGTTTTAGGGTAAGTCTGCTTGGTTTTCTGATGAGACAGGTTTTAGGTTCAGGTCTAGATAAAGATCTATGTTCCACGCTTACCACACCAAATAATGACAAGTTGAGAGTTATGATTCTGATAGTTCAAGCCACCTACAAAAAGATGAAGAACTAGCGGGGTTTTCCGACTAGGGAGCCTCTAATGATTAAGTTAGCAAAATTCTGGTGAAATAGAGACTTCAAGTGTTGATAAAGAGAAAAAGATGGTCTCTGCTTACCTGATTTTCCTCTTTTATACCTTGTTAGTTCTTTCGGTGGAGTAATGGGCTGAAATCCCACTACTTTTAGTTACTCTCCTTACTTCTCTTATTTTGGGGGAGACACGGGGAAGAAAAAATGGCTTCTGCCTAATATTGCAAGATTCCCTTGGATGCTGACTCATAGAATGAGGTCGGGCTCATTTGGGGTTCGGTTTGTTTGAGCTCTTGGTCATGAGAGATCCGACTGATCTGTATCATTTACCTCGCTTACATGTGGAGTGGGTTGGGTATTATTATTATTATTATTAGGGTAAACCCATCTCCAGCCTCTCCAACTTGTCCCCAAAGTTCATTTTGACACTTCAATTCTTCTAAAG